>RJWT010052145.1:0-10606 GCA_004365215.1 Cuniculus paca
AGGTCTCTTCTGCTTCCAGATGAATTTTAGGAATGTTTCCTCTGGTTCTGTGAGGTATGTTAATGGTATTTTGATTTGGACTATATTAAATCTGTGTAATAATTTTGGGAGTATGACCATTTTCACTATGTTGGTTTTTCCTATCCATGAGCAAGGAATATCTTTCCATTTTCTGATAACCTCTTCAATCTCCTTTTTCAGAGTACTATAATTTTTAATTATATAGATCCTTTACTTCCTTTGTAAGTTTGACTCCTCAGTACATTTTTTTGGATGCTACTGTGAAAGGTGTGGTTTCCCTAATTTCTCTCTCAGTGAGTTTGTGGTTTGTGTACAGGAATGCTTTTGATTTTTGAGTGCTGGCTTTGTGTCCAGCCACACTACTGAATTTGGCTATTAACTCTAGGAATCTTTCGGTGGAATTTTTGGGACCTTCTATGTAGAGTACCTTATCCACATTTTAAATAAGAAAATGAGGGCTCTACTTTCAAGAATTTTCTTTAAGTACATGGAAAGAGAAATCACAGAATAGGATTCAAACCCAAAACCTGAGTCCAGCCACCTCCTAACTCTGAGTTCAACATCTGGAACGTGACATTTTAAAATAACATTTGGAGGGATCTAGCTTAGCGGTCTAAGCGCCTGCCTGGCAAGTGCAAGGTCGTGAGTTCAATCCCAGGTGCCGCAAAAAAAAAAAAAAAGATATAAAGTAACATTTGGACTACAAAGAGAAAGTATGCAGAATATAAGGCCTAAGATTTGTTAAACAGTTGCTGCATACTAGGATGGGTGGATGGATGGATGGATGGATGGATGGATGGATGGATGGACAAATGAATGGATAAGCAGATTTATATTTAAAGTTTATGATAACTGTGTAAGGTAAAGTTTATACCATTTCAAAGAAACATAACATGTTTACTACTATGCTTAATATCATTCATCTAGAAATGCTGAGATGGAAAAAAAATGGTTTTCTTGTGATATTTCAAAATGTTCCCTGATACCACATGACCTTGTAAGTAACAAAGGAAGATAAAAATAATCTAAGGCAATTTGGCTCAAATGTTTACAATGGGAAAAGTGTGTGTCAAACTGACATCCCTACATTTCAATGAAACTAATTCAGGAGAAAGGAAAAACTTACTATTGCCCAAACGCATTAAAAATAACAGTCATGAGACTCCCATTCTTATATTAAATAGTGCAAAAAACACATTCATTTCAGAAAAGGATGTATTCATATGCACCATATTTTATGAGAATTTGCAGATTTTAAAAGGCATAATATTGCCTAGTTGCCAGGATTTTTTCCACTTAGCATCCTTCATCTCTGTATTGAAAATTCTGGAAAACACTTTCACCACTTTATGAACCATATGCAGAGTTTGACTCTTCTCCAATTTTTTTTTCATTTGTTATTATCATCATCAGGGAGGATTACATCTCATCTACTTAGCTGCTAGAATGAAGATTTCAGTTTGGAGGAGAGCCGATTTCTTTTTTTAAAAAAAAAAGTTAGCTGCTTCAGGCAACAGTCCTTTTGATCTGCTCATTAACACTTTTCAAATGTTCGAGTGATGTGGGCATTCTTTGCGCTAGAAAATGTCAGCACTGGAGTCTGCAGCCAGCTCAATGCAATCATATGTTCCGATATTCAGAAAAGAGTGAAAAGAACTGTCAACATTGAACTGCTTTGGATATTTAAAAAAAAAAAAACAGATACTGTACAAGGACTGTAGATCAAGTAGTATTGCAGAACTGAATCTTGCCAGTGACAAAAAGAAATTCTCTGTGATATCATCTAAGTGCCTAACAGCCCACAGACAATAGAAAAAAGCATTCTTAGTTTATAACAATTTATTTAAAATATGTATGTGCATCTTCCTTTCATTGTCTCTTTTCTTTTTGATAAAGTCAGAGAGCAAATATAGTGCCTTTCTTGTGAAGCACATAAACACCAAGTTCTCACTCTCACATGTAAGTTTCTTTTTTCTGAATTCCACAAAGTTATACATTTGCAATATCCAAACCAAAATATGATCCAGATTATCTCATCCTTCTCCTTTCCTCTTTGGCAAACTCACCAATGTTCAAAGAATCTTACTGAACAAATAAATAAGCGGCCATAAATCCAGACAATAAATGCAAGCTAAAATGTCAAATAAGGTCTGAGATGAACAGTGTGAGAGCGTGTTCTGCCAGGAATGAAGCAAAGGTGCTGCTGTCAACGCAAATAAACTAAAACCAGGGAGAATCTGATACCCTGCTTCAAAACTGATGCTCTGTTGAAAAACATCACCATGGAAGCAATACATCCTAACATCACACTGTATTTCAAGGAGGCAACCAAACATAAATCACTTTAATTAATGGTGCAAGGAAGGCATATTAAAATTTAAATTACTCCTGTTTTATTGTGCATTCGAAAAAAAAAAAGGCTGCTCGGAAGGTAACTCAATAAAGGCACTGGGAGCCCACCTCAACAATAAAAAAGAAGTGCAGTGTAGAAGCATTATTACTATTTAGAAAGAACAGCACAGCTGTTACTGGCATAAAAAATGATTCCAAGAATCTCCCGCAGATAGATCCACTTCACGAAACCTCAATTTCTTTATAAGCAAATTAGGTTTTAAAAAGATAACTTTTTAAATTGTTTTCTAAATTATGCTTCACAAGATCTTCTCTGTCATGTCCTAAATGCACAAAGGAAGAAGAACTTTGCAATTTCCCCTTGAGGATGGAGGACTTTGGCCAAGGAAGCTAGACCAAAGTGAACATTTATCACCTCCAGCATGTTCCTGCGTTTATTTGCAACTGTATAACACATTCATTGACAACACTCCAGAAAGCCTTCGTTTGCCACCTCATTAGTCTTACATCTGTAATTCTGTGAAGGGTCTGGTTATCCCAAATCATGTATCTGTACAACTGTCATTTCTGCTATCGGATTAGTAAAACAAATCTGCCATAAACTCAATATGTCTTCTAAGCTAAACAATGATGAAAATATCTATATTTTCTGATATCTCACTTGTAATTCAATATGTGCTAACTTTTATCGTAACCCTTCCTGCTCCCTTTTTTCAATCTAAGGAAAAAAGGAATGCTGCTGCCAATGTCTTTGTTAAAGAAAAGCAGTTGTAGAGGATGGATGTGAGAATACTCAATGAGCAAGATACAGACTCTTAAACAGATGGCAAGAAATAACTTCACAAAAAAATGAGAACTTTTCCCCTTATGGAACTGTTTGCAAACTCAACACAACCTATAATTCACTGATGATAGTGCCTGGAAATTCATCTTTTCATAATGGCTCTATGGTTAAAAGTGTTACCAGATAAAATTCTTCAAATATCATTGGTTTTGATTTCTACTCTTGCATATAAGCCCAGGCACACAGAAGACATCATCAGTGACATTTTAAATAACACTGTCTCTCTCCTTCCTCCTTAAAAACATATTAAAATGAACAGAAAGATTTTAAATGATAAGACAGTCTCATATTAAAAGCATGTTGGGTGACTAATAGTCTGTAATAAAGAGCTTTTCCTTTTCCTCTTTTAATTCTACGATCTGCTTCCGCAGTCTAGTTCTAGAAGTCAGGAACCTCAACTGGTTCTTCTAGGGTTAAAACTCAGGTGTGGGCGGAGCTGAACTTCTGCATATTCCAAGGGTGAATCAACTTCTGTTCACGTCACAATTGCCCAGCATGTGACTGTCCCTGCCTCATGGATACAGTGCCTTCTCCCCTTCTGTTGTCCAATGTCCCTATGTATCCCTCTCACAAGACCTCTGGTTGCATGTAGGGCCCATCTAGATCATCCTGGAAATATTCCCACCTCAAAATCTTCCATTTAACACAACACAACTTCCTGTTGACACACCTGGTACCATTCATGGGTTCCAGGGATTGAGATCTGGACATCTTTAGGGATCTTTGGTCATCTCACTACTGGGGCCTTTACCAAGGATAAGGACTCCTAGAGATGCCTCACCTTGCCCACCTTCCTCTCAAGGAGAAACACTGCTATGGGAGACCCCTTGATAACTTTCACCCCTTGATAACTTTCCCCTTGATAACTTTCCCTTTATTGAGGCAGAAAAAAACCCAAACAAACAAAGGAATGAACGAAAACAAAATCTGAGAACCTGAATATTGCTGTCAAACAGGTAAGAAACACTCTGAGTGATGCATTAGATAGATACTTGTGAAACGCCCATCTATAAACAACAAATGATTTCACTGTTTCATAAAATATGATTCAGTATCTCATATTTCACAAAACAGGAATTAACTGAATGAAGAAAATGTGACAGACAGGGAAGCTTCTATTCAGACCTTTCCCCAGGCTCGAGATCCTGGTAAGAGCTCCTAGTCTTCAGATGTCTAGGAAGATGGAGAGCTGACATGTTTAAAATGGGCCCAAGAACACATTAATGTTTAGTCATCTTTCAACTGAAAGATTAGATTCAAATATTTGCTGCTAGTTCTTAACATATATTTAAATAAGCAACGAATTTGTACCCATGCATAATGGTACATGCCTGTAATCACAGCACTTGGGATGTTAAGGCAGGAGGATCATGGCAAGTTTGAGGCCAGTCAGTATTTCATAGTAAATTCAGGACCAGCTTGAACTATATAACAAGATCCTGTCTCAAAAAACAAAACAAAAAACAAAACAAAACAAAACAAAACAAAACAAAACAGTACACTCCCAAGCTGAAATAAAGGCATTTCATTTTCCATTAAACAATGTATTTAAAAAAGTTATCTTACTGGTGATGATAGACAATCAAAATCAAATAGATTCTTGATAACTTAGTACTGCTAAGAATTCTTTAACAGACCACGTTCTCATCTCAGCAATGCACAAATACACACTCTGGAAGGAACAGAAATAAACACCCTGCAATTGTCTACAACATCCTTTGAAATATTCAAGATCCTTTTTTTTTTACAAGATTATGATCTCACATCCTCTTTCTTTTCACATCCTCTCTTCGTTTTTCTCTAGCCCACTTCCCTTGCAGCTTGCGATTTCATCTACACCTTGTTAGCGATACTTCATTCTAGCCATATCTAAAGTTTGTGATAGCTGTCACTAATTGTCCATTTCAATCATGGATACAGCTCAGTTGGACACAGTCTTACTGGGCCTCCAGTGAAAGAAGCATCAACAATACTGTACCAGAAAGATCCTTTCAGGTGATTATACTGATTGAGTGGCTCCTTGCCCTCTTTAGACACAGTCAGACTTCCTACAGGATACAGGAAGCCCTTCCACACAGAGTTCTTGTGAAAACTCAAACTCTCTCCCACTTTCAGTGTACCATAGCCCAAAGAACACCAGAAGAACACAGCTTTAAATTTATTTCTTCTGGAATATGCTTCCTCAACTGCCCATGTCTGTCACCACTCATACCGTGTTAGAGGCCATAGATTCAGTCAGGTTTTTGGAAAAAATGTCCTCCATGATCTTCCCATTCTTCATACAAGGTGATTTTTCACACTCATGACCCTGTGTTTACACTTACTTCTTGCACTTTTGTGCTTTCACATTGAAGAGTGAATTCTATTTGTATCCCAAATTCCTAGAACAGTAACTGAAACCTACTGGGTAATCATGCAGAATTTTGCCTTCTTCTGCTTCTCTTTGGTATTGAGGATTGAATCCAGGGTCTTCACATTGAGCTACATTTCCAGGACTTTTTTTTTTTTTTTGAGACAAGATATTGCTAAAATGCTAAGTTGTTCAGGCTGTGCTCAAACTTGCAATCCTCCATCCTCCTGTATCAGCCTCTCAGAGCGCTGAGATTACAGTGTGTACCATCACACCCAGAGTTTCTCCTTCCTTTTAACCAACTTTAGGAAACATTTGCTGAGATTCATTTATATTTGGTATGAATATAAATCCATACTTGCAACTAGGTGCTTTTCAATTTCCATTTTTAGGAATGAAATGAAGGTGGTTCTCACTACTAAAGAAAGTCTGCAATTAACAAGTATTCATGTTTTAAAGACAGGAAGTCTTTCAACATCCTATCACACAATTAAAGGGAATGCTCTATGCCTTGCACAAAGACAGCACCATGATTTATAATTTGCAAAGCCTCAGAGTTGGAAAGGATCTTGTCTTACCACTAATGATTGCATTCCCTTTATAGTAGCCAAAAATGATGGTCAAAATCTATATTTAAGCATTTCAAAAACTTCACAAAGAAGCCCAATTCAGCTTTTGCGTGTGTTTTGAAAAAAAGAAAAAAGAAAAACTGTACACTTTGACACTTTTGACTCCTCAAGTCAATAGTAAATGAAATTGAAAAGTAATGAAGGAGGAAATCCACCACCGTGAAGTTTAAATTAAAAAACCAAGGAGCACAAATCACATTAGGCTACCTTTTTGCTTTTTAATTTGAGATCCAAGAATGCTAAGCATCCTAAAAAAGTCATCTAGGGTAATCAAGATTACAACAGGAAACCGTTTGAGCATAAATTGCTATGGCAGGAAACTGATTAGTTCAGCAAAGAGACAGGATGTTTCTTGTCTCTACTGTTGTCTGAGTTAATTCCAAGCCTCCTCCATAGGCCAACTGCTCTGAGATAAAATATTACAAAGTTGCCTCATGAAAACAGACTGAAGGACAATTAATAATGAATGTAGGGGCACTACAAAGCACAGCCTGAAACACATAGAAAGCTGAAGTCAGTAGGCAAAGTTGAAAGGGAAACAGGCAAGGTAGTAATATGTAAAATACTACCATGATCTATAGACTATAAAGTTCTATAACTTTAGTGTGCTTATAATATATGGAACTCTCAAAATAAATAGAATAAGCAAGCTTTCAAAGAATGTTTCTATGTAATAATCTTTTCCATGAACACTGAACAATCCATATCAAATTTCTTGAAATATGCTGGAAAGTGTTACTTAAAAAAACTCATTGTGGTGGGGAGAACAAAGCCTCCTCATTCTCTACTCCCCATGAATAAATTAACTAATATGGCAAAAGGGATTTTGCGGATATAATTAAGATTAAGGACTGCTAGATGGGAGATGATCCTGGATTATACAAGTGGATCCAACCTAACAACCATGGTTCTTTAAAACTGGAAGACCTTTCCCAGTTGCATTCAGACTCGGAGACATGATTACAGGAGATGGATGAAGGAGATACAACACTGGTGGCTTGCAAGATGGAGAAAAGAGGCCACAAAAGCAAGGGATGTCCACGGTTGCTGGAAACTGCAAAAAAGACAAGGGAATAGCCTCTCCTCTGGAGCTTCAGAAAAGAATGCACCTTTGCTGACACTTTTTAATCCCAGGGGAACCCACATCAGAGCCGGTATTACACATCTGTTAGGTAATAAATTTTTGTTGCTTAAGTCGCCACGCATGTGGCAATTTACCACAGCAGCAGTAGAGAGGTAATGCAAGTCCATCTTCTTTCATAGACTTTACATGTGAAAGCCAAAATTGAAACCACCTGTCCTTCCTCTGAAAGTGACTACTTAACAGAAACCCTAACATCTGCACTTGACTTACTTTTAAAATGTTTTTCAGAGGCAAACAAAGAAGATCCTGCAATAGTAAATCCTTCGAAGAAGAGATAAAAGAGTCAATAAGCACTTTTTAAAAACCAAGAGATTACCAGCTGCTCTAAGTGAATCCAACAGAAAAAAAAGTTAATTTACGTGAATTTTTCTTGTGCGTGAGTGGAACACCATTTGTCTCAACTCCTTCCTTTTCACTTCTCAACGTTTCATCCCATGAACCTGACTTTGAGGAGCTTTTGAGATGAAGTTTTATAATAGGCATTGACATGCGTGTTTTCTAGAATTGATTAGAATACATTAGATGAAATGATTAAAATTCAGTTTGCTAATTGGAACCTTGCAGGGGTTGAACAACGTGCTACTCAATCATATGCCAGGCTTTACTTTACATCTTACCAATTAAAAAGTAAATAAATAAAAAAGAGTAGAGTTGCAAATCCTTCTTACCACTTTGCAGCAAAGGGGCCAAAACCACCACATCAAACCGATGCCCAAAAGTAGTAGTAAAATCAAAATAGCGATGATGGCTGCAATCCCATTGGACTATAGGAAACAAAGACAAAAATAAAGCAGTTAGCAAACCTTAGCTCAAATTCCACATGTACATTTTTAAGGAATCATTAGAAAATAATTCAGAGAGTGTAATAGTGTCAGACCATTTCAGCTATATTCTTTTAAATTCTATAAATTCCTTTAGCTTTTATTTAATAATGTTAGTTTATGTTCAGATAGTAATAAATACAAAATCTTTCAGTGTGTTGCATACTAATTTAAATATGTTTTCAAGGATTGTAGGAAAAAAGAAATCACTATTTAGGGCTAGACAAATGCTCCCTATCTTTTGGGTATAGATTGAAATTACCTGGGCTCAAGCAAGATTATCCCTGAAGAGAATTTTCCTGTTATGATGATGGAACACCACTCACTTTTTATTCTTATATAATCAGACAAGATGAATATATTTTTAAAAAACACCAAGTAGATGACAAATTGTCTGCAAAGGCTGTTGCTGGCCATAGTACATACACGTCAATGAAAATGCAGTCTCATGAATTCAAGTAACAGATGATCTCTGACAGCAGCTCAGGTACTACCCGCAGGAGAATCACACAGATACCCTTCACTTCCTGACTGGTCAGTCCCTCCAGCCAGAAGGCACCTGCTGTAGACCCTGACTTCTGACCCCCTTCATCTTAACAACCCCTATTTCCCCACCAGGCTGAGGTTATGTCACCTCCTCAGGGAAGCCCTCTTTGAACCCACTGGCTAAAACTGTCCCTCTTGAATATACAACTCATACTTTATATTCTCCATGTTTTATTGTTTAGCACTTTTCACAATGCAATGACAGTAATTATGAACTGCGTGAGTATTTTTTTTTCTCTTTCTGTCATGACTCATTGTCGGGTGCTAGGAAATCAGAGGCTAAGACCAATTAGTTTACTACTGTATATCAATATCTAGCATTTAAATACTGTTTACTGAATGAACTCCAAAGAAATAAGAATCCAAATGACACAGACATCAAGTAGATTACAAATATCTTACTTTATAAGTAAGAGCTTGAATGTTTCCCAGGAACAGTGTGTCCCAAACCCCCACACTCTGGTATTCGCAGGACACTGTGTGCCTTGTTTTGGCTCAGGGTTTTTTGGTTTGTTTATTTGTTTGTGGGAAAGAATTTAGAAAAGAAAAAGAAAACAAGAAGATGCCAAACACTTGTAGAAATTTTCAGGCAAATATATACAGTAAGTGCTTTGTTTATAAAGTCGAAGAAAACAATTCAGAGTAATTTAAGAAAATACCACAGTGCATTCTTTTGCATAGAATTCTAAATATTCATGAATAAGTCAAGTTACTTTCCACATCTTTACTTGTGCTAGGGTATAAATTCTAGGTAAACAAATATACCAGAAGAATATAACAGAAATATATGGAAAATTATGCTACAGGAGAAATGTCACCAAATATATAAATTCTTAATCTCATCTTCAAATACAAGGTCTTATGGAGATACTCCCCTTATCTATAAATGTCCACGTACAGAATGAATAAAACACTTCCACCAGACTCTTCCCACCTGAAGATTTAATTCCACAATTCACTATTTGTCTGTGTTAGTCAACTATAAGATTCTGTGAACACCTGGTTCCCCCTTTTCTTAGATTCACAGCCTATGTGCTGAAATAAGGATGTGCAACTAGAAGCCACAAATCTGCTAAAATTTAAATTTAAATTGTGGTTGGTTTGCTTTTTTCTATGCCATGAACAGAAAATTCAGAAAATATGCCAATAGTTAGAATATAAAGTAGGTGAATCAACCCTGATGGGTACTGAAAATTCTTGATCTTCCCTCAAAATATAATGCCTCTTTCAGTAAGCCTGACAAAACACTGCTCTTCTGGATGCAAATATATGATTATTATGACAGTATTATCATCTCTCCTGCTTCTAAAGACTAATCTTAAAAAATTTAAACTAAACTAGGCACCACTTTGAAAACTTGCATACCTAACTTTAATGTATTTAAGCCAATATGATGGAAAACAAAGTAAGAGGAAGCACATAATGTGCTACCATCTGATCTTGCTATCTATTCTGAGATATAGCCCTGGCTGCACCGACCCCAGACATTAGCTCAGTTATCTAAATACAGATTCAGGCTTCTCTTTTCCTTTGTTGTGATTTCCAGAGCCTGATATCAGAGCATAGAGTATATCAGTCATGAAAGGGAAATAATTTCATTGTTCGCATAACTTCATAAACAAATTAAGGAAAGGTCAAACCCATAAACTTCAGCAGGCTTGTGAACACGCACCATGGTGCACATCCCAAACTCAAGAGCAAGATGAATAAAAGTATCAAATTGGATAAAACTACACCTATATCTATGTCACTGGCAGAGACTAGAAGCTTCTCATTCTATTGAAGTGCATCTCTTTTTAAAGAGACCTCAGGTCAAAATTAATCCTATCAAACATTCACCATGTGAATGTCATTTTTCTTGAACTAAATGGAACAAATATATATGACTAGAAGCTAAAA
>RJWT010052146.1:0-10600 GCA_004365215.1 Cuniculus paca
GAATTGGTTCAGATGAGTTCCCAATGCTAGGCCATGTATTTCTGCTATGTGGTACCCAGGAGGCTAACACCCCCTGCGAAAGACTCATTGAGTTTCATTATTCTATCTTTCACAATGGTTGTGTCTGCATTCCCCGAAAACGAGTTTCAGGAGGACAAAAAATCTCTCTCTTATTCACCTTTATTCTGCATGCCTGACTCATCTCAGAGGACACAGATATGTTCATAGAAAGGAATGAATGAATACAGCAATATCTGAAGGGGCATTAATGGAAGCTTGCTAACTTCAAATGATAGTTGGTTAAATCATGATCCCAGCGGTCACTTACATTAGGTACCAGGTCAGGGGTGCACAATAGACTACATGACTCCTGTTTGTCTCAATGGCTGTCTTCTCCCACCTCCTTTACTGGGTTTTGCAAAATGCAGTTATGTCAAGTACTATCCAAGATTGGACATCGTCCCCTCATGGTTCCAAGAGGCAGGGAGTATCACTCATCTTTCACACATGAGGAAAATGATGCATAGCAATAGACAGGACAAGGCTTGCTTTAGATGATCACAGAACCACTGATCCTTTCACTAAGTCATGCTGCCTCCAGGTGCAACATACATATCTTAATGAATGAGTGAGCCAATGAGCAAATGAATGTATTACCTTCTCTCTAGCATTTCCACCAGAGGAGAGGAACCAGGTCATCTTCTCAAGAGGTAACATGTTACGAGGTAACACGTCTAGCTTCTGATGAGTCTAGTTGTCAGATAATTATGTTCATACAATATGTCTGGTAATATTCAACAAATTTCTGTTCACTGAGCATCTGCAATAAATTAGGGGTAGTAGAAAGTAAGCAAAAGAGTGGATTTGCGTGATGCTGGAAAGAAGATGTATTTTAATTCTGTTCCTTTTACCTCTTTCCCCCACCCTTCGTGTATCATTTCCATGTAGAAATTGCACGTTAATGGTCACATTGAAATATCTGTCAACGTATTTCTGCTCTTGCAGTATCAAATTATGTTGGCAATAATGTTTCCAGCTTCCCAGGACTCCATTGCAATTTAATTTGAAAGAAACTCAAATTGCATCTCCAAATGGATAAAAAATTAATTTTACATACAAGTTATCCACCTCTATATTTTCAGCCCCATGCCCCAAATTATTTCAATTTAGGTTTCACTTTGAACAGTACATATGTCCCAGCCAACTCGACATCCAAAGATGAATACATAGCAAATTCATGAATTGGAAATCTGCTTGCTGCTCCTTTTTTAATAAGATGTTCTGCCTTGATTAAAGTCATTAGGAGATTCTACAGCTATTGCCTTTGACAACAGGGATAGAGATGAGTCCTTACCAAACAAAAAAGGGCCCAATTTTGAGTTAACTACATGATTACCTTTAACAATTGAAGGGTAAAGAGAACTCTGACTCACCCCTTTACTTATTACTCTTGTTCTGTACCACATTGGGACCTTCATTCTGGTTTTCTGGTTAGTCATCACCTACTTTGTAGATTTTCTCATGTTTGTATTCTGTATGTTTGTCTATCTTTCTATCTCTACATATTCATCCATCCACCTACCTATGTATTAGCTGCAGGCTCCAGTTATAAAACTGAAGAGATCTAGACATTCATAGGCTATCAGGGGAGGTGAATATTACCAAACACTTAAACAGTTCCCATGTAATTTGGTAAGAGAGATGAAAAATGTTGTACTTTTTTTTCCCAAGCAAATGGTTGGAGACATTCATTATGGGCTAAGGAGGTTGCTGGGAAAAGTTAAAGGTAAAGAGTGATATTGGCACTGGGCTTTGACTATGCTAACCAGAGATTTTTTTGGGTAGCATTCTAAGAGAAGGAATAGCATGCACAAGAGTAGGGATGTATAAAAAGATTCCAGATGCCACATTTTGTTTTAGGAGCATGGAACTCAAGGAGTGAACAGTGGAAAATGAGACAGAGAACTTACGGGTGGCAAGGAGCAAGTTGTAGGTTGGGGTCAACTGGTAGGTTGAAAATGGTGCTTCAGTCTGGAAGTACCCACATGGAAAGGGGAGAAGTGATTAGAGGTCAGGAGGACCAACTACCTTCCTTCTAGAACATAACTGGATCAAGCACACACACACACACACACACACACACACACAACTTCCCTAACACATGCAAGATCATGGGTAGAGCACAATTGAAGGTCTGGAGCCCCTTTCCCTGCTCCTTTCACCTAATGCTGTCCCTCTTCCCAAAGGCTCACACATACATATTTAGATCTCAGTCCTTAAGTGCACATTCTGTCCACATCCTGCAAACAGACAACCTTTGGTCTTAGTAGTGCTCACAAAAGGGACAAACCTAGGAAAGAGGCTCATACAGACTCTGGAAGTGAGTTTGGAGTAACGCAGGGCAAGGAACTCTGGGAAATTGGGGACCTAGTGTCTTGTGAGAAGAGAGAACAGGGTTCAGGTGGACACACCCTGCTGGTTGCTGACCTCTTATCCTGGGAAATGGGAACACTATGGTAAGAGCCAGGACTAAGATCAAGGTAATGCCCCTGTGCCCAGTCTAAGGGCATCTAGAAAGTATACTCAGAGGCTGAACCACTTTGATTCTCTGTGAGAGAATAATTTCCCACTTGCCAGATGAGCCACTCTCTCTTTGTACTGTTTGCTATCTTCTTGGCCTGTTGGCTGGTACTCAAGAAGGTCATATGGACAGGGCCTTATCTGGAGGCAGAAACCATAGGCTCAAGGTTTGGATGTATTTACACAGGGGATGTAAATTCAACAAACCAGTCTCCACTGCACACATGAGGCTTTCTCAGCAATTTCCAACTTGTTTGTGCCAACCAGAATGTAAACCTAAGATTCTGCTTGCTAGAGGCAATTACTGGAGCAGATGCTGGGTTTGGCGGCTAAGGTTTAGGGGGTCAGATTGAAAGTGTGAATGCTTCCATTACACACATCCTGAAAACTAGTTTCTTTTGTATAGGATTTCAGGACATCTTACTTGAATGCAAAAAAGAAATATTTGTCTTCGTGACTGTACTAACATGTTGAAAGGACAAAGCAGGGACTGTGGTGTCAGAAGATCCAAGCTCAGTTCCCCAGAATAGGTCAGTGTCTGTTCATCTCACGGAAGAGTCTCTGATAGACCTTGTGACACATGCTGGGGCTGCTGGACAAACAGAAATTATCCCTGGCAGCATGGAAGGGAAATAGATACCTGAACAAGAAATTCCTGGGCAGCGTGACAAATGCTGAGTGTGCTGCACAATGGTGCAGAGTACCCTGGGAGCTTGGGCGGATGGCTGTGTGGCCCTGAGTGAGTTGTGTCCCCTCACTGAGCCTCAGTTTCCTATGCCATAAAATTATTTCCTGAAGGCAAGAGCTAAGGGTGACACCTGGCCTAAGAGCTGCTGCCTGATAAATAGCCATCGCCCTCCCTTTTTTTAAATGAGATTGCTCAGATTTACAAAATACTTTCATTTGCATGTGTCTAACTCACAGGCCCACCAGAGTCCTTTTCCCTTCTGCAGTTGGCTTGAGACTTCCATGAACCTCTTAATTTCCACAGCCTGGCATTCTCTTAAAAACATCTTCTAATATCTTAGTAACATATGGGCATATGTTCCAAGTCTGCTCTCTGTTTTATTTGGCCCAAAGTAAATAGATCTCAGCCCTTTGTGGGATCTAATGACAAGAGACATATTGGTGCTTTGGGGACCCTGTTGAAGGCCTAAGAGTCACATAAAGAATCGTCAGTTTGTGCTCCCTTAATATGCTGCCATTTGTTCACTCTTGTACTTCTACTCAATCCAAATCACTCAGTACTTAAAGTATGTTTTCTTCTGATGACTCCATGTGACTGAGTCCAAGGCTCTGGGAATGTAGTTTCTATTCCAGACAAGAAGCTTAAGGCATTTTTCCAAGAAAGGCAATTCCATCTAAGAGGGATACCCACTGTTAGGGAAAGGCAATTTTCTTTCTTTTACAGTTCATTTTATGCTCATTAACAGCCCTTGGAGATTAGTGCAATAATTTCCACTTTATAGATGAGGAGATGGAGGCTCTAAGATGAAGTATCCTTGACCAAGGTCACTCAGCTACTAAGTGCCAGAGTCTGGCTTCAAGCCCTGCTCTGATAGTCCATCACATGTGTTTCAAAGGAACTGGAGTTTTTCTCTGTGCCCCCAGTTCCTGCTCTGGGAGGAGGCTTTGCTGTGTGGCAGGCTTATAACTGAAAAAATGGTCCTGGAATGCTTCTTGCTTCTAAAAGACAAAGGTTTAATGTACACACCTGCACAGGTGAGATGTGGGGGAGGGTGTGGAGCCCACAGGTAGATCATGAGTGGTCAGCTTAACACTGAGTGGGTTTAAGTCCCAGTGTCCTCCCCTCCAGTGGGTCCTAGGCTCTTGAGGATCAAGAAGTTTCTGCATCACAGCTTTTGGGTTTTCCACAACATTCTCGTTGATCTCCCCAGATTTCCTGAGGGTTATGACATGCCTCACAGTGATGTTCCTTTCCTAGTCTCAGTCTCCGGTGGTGTCACAGTAGAGAGAAAACTCAGAGGTTTTTCTAGACCTCAAACTTAGCTGTGCCTCTCACTGCATGACTTTAGGACAGTGTTTTTATCTCACAGATTTTTGGTTTCCCCTAGGATTTGACCAGCAATACCTTCCTCAATGGCTGTTATGATACTTACAAAATTCAGCATGCTGATGCTTCTTAAGGCCTTTTTTACCTAACATATGAGGCATGGGATCAGATAGATACAAGTTCAAAGTTCCATTTTACCACTTGCTCAGCTGACTACTCTGTTAAAGTTCCTGACCTGTCTGGCTCTGGGTTTCTTCATCTGTCAAATAGGTTGGTAATCTCCTCATCCTTCTCAGAGTCCTAAGATGATTCTAGAGATGGAGCCTAGTTCTTATGGGTTCTGCTTTATTGATGATATTTTGTTCTTAGTCTTTTGTTTGTGCTTTAAAGCCACACTGGATATCTCAAAAATTACTTTTAAGCTGGGGATTTAGCTCAGTGGCCTAAGCACCTGCCTGGCAAGTGTGAGGTTGTGAGTTCAATCCCCGGTGCACACAAAAAAAATACTTTTCACATGGAATATGGTCCATTTTAAGACATTTAACAAAATGTGGTCTTAGCTTTGAGGTTTAATGAGCCTCAAGTGCTCCTGGATTCACTCCCAAGTGAAGGAAGAGTGTGCATGAGAGTGTTTATCTTATCTATCTTATCAGGGGTCGGCCTTGGTTTTGAAAGCATACCCAAGGGGAACTGTGCAGAATTTCTAAGCAAGGATGGACAGTCTCCTTGCCTACTCCAGTGGGGCCAGGTTGGTGGAGTTGCTGAGGATTTCTAGAAAAGCAGTTCTTGCTATCCAAAGCTTGTGCATCTGTACTCATTGCAGCCTGTGCCACTGTGAGATGCTCAACTAAGCAGCTCCAGTCTCAGCTGATCACAGCCCCAACTATGGGGACCACACTTTTTACCTGTCATTCCACATGGGTCCAGCACAATGGGCCCTCAGCCACAGCTTATTCAATATCACATTCTCAAAGACACCCATTTGGTTTTGAGACACTAGTTCTTTCCACAAAGGACCTGTGATCATGCATAATTGAACTGTAAGAGTGGCCATGAATTCCTGATTTGATCAGAAGCTGGAGCTGCCCACTCTCCCTGGCAAGCTCACACCAGTAACGATATGAGCCGCACTGGGCTGACTCCCCAGGCTCTCTGACATTTCTATGAAGTGTGTTCCTTGCTAAGCTTCTGACATAAGTTACATTTTCCCCATAGGAACAGATCAGAAAGCTTAGCTGGCACCAGATCCCACACATTTTTCTCTTCTTATGTCTACACTGGTGCAGAGGCAGCCCTTCCCTAAATCCTCTGAGGGGACTGGGGTGGTGACAGTGTCCTAATCCATCATTTTGAGTAACATTTCTGTTACTTTAAAACCAACAAGAAACTCCATCTATAGTATATGGTGTGATTATTAACTCCTAGGTGCAGCCCTAATTGCTTTGTAAATATGTGATTTGACTCCCCTTCCATGCAGTCAGGTTAGCTACTATTACTTTTACCATTTCACAAATGAAAAAAAGTGGATGCAAGGGGGTTAAATAACTTGGCAATGTCCATTTGGTATCATGGGGAGAATGCCAATTTAATCTGTAGTTTCTCAGCTAAGAAAATTTGGAACAAAAATTTATGAAGGCATTATGCCACAAGAAGTTATGTTTTCACCATAATTTAAATCTGACACAGAATGTGCTTTACATGATTTTTAAAGAAAATCTCTTACTCAGAATAATAATTATGATATAATAATTTTGTATAAAGCATCTATTTAACTCACGTGAGGTTTAAACCATGACTCTTCTTAAGACATAGGCAATACTAAATATGGCTTTGAGACCAAGTTCTGTGGGGAGAAATGGATGGGGGATATTGTCGGGATGAGAATCCCTAGTCAGATGTGCTGGGAGAATGATGTTCCTGGAGGAGGTAAGAGGAGAGAAAAAAGAGTAAAGGGCTGTTACAGAATGCGAGGAATTGATGCACATATGTTACCCATGAAAGGGGAAATTTGAAGGCAGAGCCCAAAGGACATAATGACTTTGGCAATAGACTGGATGCTGTGTCAAGAGTGTGACTCATTTTCCAGCTTGTTCATCTGAATGCTGTTAACTGAAGAGGGGAGGCTGACCTCCAGGGAGAGGAGGTGGCTGAATTAAATATCAGGAGGCAGGTCAGAATTCCAGCAGCTGTCTCCATCAGTATATTCCAGAAATGTCTGTGCTGTTGGCAAACCCAAGATGCTTTTCAGTGGCACCGCCACGAATCCTTAAGAATTTAACAATTTTGCACTTAGTTTTGTAGTTAACATTTATTTATGGCAAGTGATATATGGCAAGTTTTCACTTCATGTATTTATGTTTTCTCTTGGATCTATGTATTTAAATAAAAAAGGGGGATTGATTTAAAGAAAAGTGTGATGTAAATTACACTGCATGTGACGAAAATTACAAAGGCTGAAATTGAGTGGTTGAGATATCTTTGGAAGAGCCATTCAGATGATTGCCCTTCTAATGGTCTCCTCAGAGCCTCTGTGTCTTGTATATCTCTTGCAGACCCTGTGCATGGCCCACAGAATGTGGAGATTGTGGACATCCGAGCCCGGCAGCTGACTCTGCAGTGGGAACCCTTTGGCTATGCAGTGACCCGCTGCCACAGCTACAATCTCACAGTGCAGTACCAGTATGTGTTCAACCAGCAACAGTACGAAGCTGAAGAGGTCATCCAGACCTCTTCCCACTACACCCTGAGGGGCCTGCGCCCCTTCATGACCATCAGGCTGCGGCTACTGCTGTCCAACCCTGAGGGGCGGATGGAGAGCGAGGAGCTGGTGGTGCAGACTGAAGAGGATGGTGAGTGAGGGAAGCTGGCTTGCCGGGGAAAGGGAACTGTTGAACATAATCATAGGACCACATTAGGCAATGATGAGGTTTTTATTTCTCCTAAAGTTGTAATCTTCCTGTATTTTCTAAAGATCTTCAGTGAAGGACCACACAGGCTGTGCATGGTACAATGCCGGGGAACACTGTTCCCAAGCACGATGCAACTCTGCTGTCAGAGTATACTCGTCTGTGCCCACATCCTTCTTCTCAGTTTCTGCCACCTTCTCTGCGCATTCAGTCCTAGTTTTTAAACATGGTCAAATGGGAAGTTTGTGTTAGTCAATGCTTCTGAGAGCTTGCAGGGCTTAGGCAAGGCTACTGAAAAGATGGCACATGCTCTGAATCAGATTTAATGCAGAACACAGAAATTTATAAGATTGGTCTACAATGGCTGCCCACAGAGTCAAATGTAAGAGTACAAAAGATCTGTCCAGATGCTAGACATCCGAAGGATCCAGCCCAAGGCCTGAGCCCACAGCAATGTCCTGAATGAGTCCGCATCAGGAGGCCTCAGGATCCCTGAGGGAAGAATGAGAAGTCTGCGTTGGGAGATCAAAGGGTTGGTGCTAGAAGCTGGAGTCTATGCCAGCAGTGCAAAAGGCCAGAGCCGCAAGTTGAAGAATCTGCACCTTAAGCCAGGAGACGATGCCCCAAGGCAAAAGCTAAGACCAGAAAATCAGCCCCAGTGAAGATCTTCCAAGGAAAATCAGCTAAGACCCTTCCCTCCCATTCTCCTTTTCATATGTTCTGACAACAGTCCTCCTTAAAATGGGTCTCCCACACCCAGAACTATGCTGACTCAGTTCATCTGGATGTTCCCACTCAATCTGACGATTAATCAATTAACCACCACAAAGTTAGACAACTCAATTCTGTGCAAATTAAAAGGAAAATACTGTACACATAAATCTTAGCATGAACATTAAATGCAACCAGAACTGATTATCCACCTGGATGTCCCACAGGAATCTCAAACTCAGAGTATTCAAAGATGAACAAATCTCTAATATACTGATTTCTCACCCTGTGTGTCTTGTCTCAGAGAGGTACTTTAGGTTTTCCTCCATCTACAGCTCAAGACAGAGACTTGACAATCGGTGCAAGAGCCTCCATTTCCCACACCCTGCAACTCTCACACACAAGTGTCTAATGAGTCTGTGTCCTGTAACTTGGTTTCCATCATGCCTCTAAGGTGAGACTCCTAGAATATGAAGCCTCTTGGACTCTTAGAACACGTAACTCCCTGGCCTTATCTATGCTATTTCTTCTGCTTAGAATGACCTCTCTCTCTCCATTTCTTCAGAACAAATTCTATTCATTTTTCAAGTCTTTGCTCAGATGTTACTTCCTCCAGGAAGCTTTCCTTGACTACTGCAAACTTCTTGGATGTTGCTTCTCAGGATCCCACTGCAATTTGTGTAGAATTCCAGTACAACATCTTATCGATGGGATAGATTTTGCCAGTTTTACAATTTTTCTAAGAAACACTTCTCTGTGGCTTCCCTCCATCCATGTTGCCTCTGACTTTGTGGGGCTTTATTTCGTTCTTCCGAATTTGACCCTGAAATTCATATTTGTGTCCAAATGATTGATTCGGGAAGTTTCCCAAAGGAGACTGGGAAGTGGTTGGAGGAAGCAGAAAGGGAAAGGAGAGAAGTCAAGGCTCATTTTCTGGCCGAGTCCAGCAAAAATCAACTGCAACCTGAGCCTACAGGAGAGTTCTGCAGGGTGGGTGGTGTGTCACAGATGTTCCAGATCAGGG
This sequence comes from Cuniculus paca, assembly GCA_004365215.1. Lineage (NCBI taxonomy): Eukaryota > Metazoa > Chordata > Mammalia > Rodentia > Cuniculidae > Cuniculus > Cuniculus paca. The sequence goes on from RJWT010052146.1 coordinate 9,236, forward strand.
AAGGGAGCTAGAACTTACCCTTGATCGGTCTCCATTGTTTCAGAAGTGTTTATCCCCTTCCTAGAACAGATAGAATCAAGCAGTCATTGAGAAGGGAGAGTCTGGAGACAATTATGCCTGGGATAAACTGCTTAACCTTTTAGTACTTTGGTTTCCTCATCTCTAAATGAACTTAATGATAGTACCTGTCTAATAGATTATCATGTACATTAAAAGGGATAGTATAAAGCATAGGTCATAAGGAATAGGGAAATAGATCTTTCTCAATGGAAAGGGGATTAATAGAGAGGGAGGAGAGAAAGGGGAGGGAAAAGGGATGAAAATTGAAATTAAGAGGTGTTGTGTGCATGCACCAACTCCAGACAAGGAAGGCAAACATGTACAAGAAAAGGAAGGGAATGAGGACGGATAGGACAGGAAGGGAAAAGGTGGTGAAAAAAAGAATTTAAAATGTAATTTGTACATCTACCAATTCCTCACAGGGAATATAAACATTATGTACTAGAAACATGTACTAATAAAAAAAGAAATTAGACTAATACCCAGAAGATTGCAAATTTTCAATAAACAAAGCTACTACATTTGCACTAACTCACAAGATTTTGTGAAGTTTTTAACCAAGCAACTCAGAAACTATGCAGATGCTCTAGGATACCTCTTGGGGTAGGAAATGTGACATGGATTCTCAAAGAGTAGCAGTGTTCTTGGGGCCAAACTTGAGAAGTAAAGAGTGTGGCTTTGTGACAGTTATCACAAGATATCTCTGGGTGTTAAACAAGGAAGAGCTACCATTGAAAATTGTTGTAAGATTTGGCCAAGGAGCAGCTCAGGCACATTCTTTTAAAGGGCTCCATCCACCTCGGAAAGCTCTTTGAGGATGTGATGGCTTGTATTTAGATGTCACTGCAAAGCCTCATGTGGTCATCGATGGGACTTTCTGTAGTGGTTTGATCTAGTGTGTGATGCTGGGACTAAGGATGTGATGCTGTCACAATCCTAGACTTGAAATTATACCACAAAGCTGCTATAATAAAATCAGCATGGTACTGGCAAAAAAACAGACCTGAGGATCAGTGGAACAGAATAGAAGATGCAGACACAGCTATAAACACACTCAGCCACCTTATCCTTGACAGAGGGGCCAAATGTGTTCACTGAAAGGAAGATAGCCTCTTTAATAAGTGCTGTTGGAAAAACTGGCTTCCTACATGCCAAAGACTTAAACTGGAACCATGCCTATCACCGTGCACTAAACTAAAGTCAAAATGGATCAAAGATCGAAATATTAAGATAGAAACACTAAATCTACTGGAAGACAAAGTAGGTAGAAATCTCAAGGACACAGGGGTAGGCAGAGTTCATGAA
>RJWT010052147.1:0-10581 GCA_004365215.1 Cuniculus paca
ATTTAAAAACATACAAGAAATAAAAGTATGTTCTGATCACAAGAGAATTAAATTCAAAATCAATACCAGAAAGATCTTTAATTCATATAAGAACTAAATGGCAAATTAAAAATATTTTTAATTTAATAAAAGCACAGTATATCAAAATTTGTGAGATCTTGATAAATCAATAGAGAAAAGCAAAATACTAAATTTCTATACTAAAAAAGAAAAGCCTCAAATTGATTCTCATTTAGAGATAAAAATCTTATTAAAAATAAAAATGTATTTGAAAGTCAGAATAGAAATCAATGAAAATGGAAAAAAATAAAGAAGAAAACTAACTATGGCAGTTTAAAAAAAATCAGAAAAAAGAAATAAAGAAAATAAAGCCATTCTATCCCATGCTGATAAAGAAAAACAAATCACAAATTACTGATGTTAGTAATAAGGGAAGATGCCATCACTAGAGTCGCTATGTACTCAAAGGATAATAAAAGAATATTAGGAACTCTCTGTGCATAAGTTATGCAATTTACATGAAAGGGAAAAGGTCTCTAAAATGTGCAAACACAAGCTCCTTTAAAACTAAACAATATTCTAAATAGACCTGTATTAAAGAAAATGAAGCTTAAAAATTCATACGAAGAAAATTCTAGACCTAAATAACTTCACTGATAAATTCTATGTAAAATTTAAGAAAAAAAAAATAACAACTCAAAATAAACACTTCTAGAAATCTGATCAGGGAATGCACACCACCGTGCATGAAGACACCATTATCCTGACTCCAAAAGCAGGAGTTACAAGAGAAGAAAATCACACAGTAACACATGCTTTGCAAAATTCTAAGTAAATTTTTGGCAAATTCAATGTAATTTAATACATATGCCACTACCAGACTATCCTATATATATATTCATTCCTGATAAAATTTCTCAGAAAACTAAGAATAGGAGAGAATTTATCTGTTAAAAATTCACAGTTAACCTTAGCATAAATGTTAATAAACTTAATGCTTTCCTTGAAGTCAGTGACAAGACAAAGATAGCCAATCCTTTTATTAAACATTATACTAGAGACTTCAATCATGTAAGAAAAACAAATAAAACACATTCATATTGACAGATAATGAAATAATTTATGTAGAATATCAATTTCCATTTATAGAAATATAAACTACAAGAACTAATAGATATTAACAATATAAGGTGCAAGATAAAGAACTATATATCAGTTATTTTTCCATATACTAGTGTCAAGTAATCAAAAATTGAAATTATAAAACACAAAGTACACTGACATAAAAATTATGAAATACCTAAAGATGAATCTACCAAAAGATACACATTGAGAACTACATTACATTGGTAAGAGCAATCAACAAAACCTAAATAAATGTACAGTTACACTGGGTTCAGGAGACAAGACTCAATATAATCAAGAGGTCATTTGTGCCCAACATGATCTACAAGGTTAACACAAGGTCAGTGAAAATTTCTGCAAGGTTTTTGATTAAAAAATACTGATACATGAATATATATATATGAAATATAAATATATATATGAATATATATATGAAATATAAATATATATATATGAATATATATATATATATATATGAAAAACACATTAGCCAAAAAAACTGAAATAGAAGAACAAAGGTGTAAGGCTAAACTAGCTACGGTGGCACAAGCCTGTAATCCCAGCACTAGGGAGGCTGAGGCAGGAGGACCGTTGCAATTTTGAGACCAACCTGGGCTACACAGTGAGCTCAAGGCCAGCCTGAACTGCATAGAGAGACCCTGTCTCAAAAAGACAGGGAAAAAAACAAAAAACAAAAAACAAAAAAAAAATTTTGTAAGGCTAACATGACAGATTTGACAAACTATCAAAGAAACAATAATCAAGAAAGAATCACAGATACTAGGTCAAAGAACAGGAAAGAATCCAAAAGTCAACTCACAAATTATTTTTGACAAACATATTAAGTGACAAATTTAAAACTTTTGATAACGCTACAATATAAGTACATAATCTGAAGTGATTCTAACACAAAATGCTAAATGCAAAATATGATAGAAACATTAAAACAACACAAATGAATTGAAGAGCTCTTACATGAAAAGAAGATTCAAAAAGTCAATTATAGAATAACTCCATCTGACATTTGAGTGCATCAAATAGCTCTGCCATTACCAGGCTCGGGTAGCCCGTGCTGTCCCCAAGTCCGCCATTGGTGGCTGCACCGCGTGAGTGCCCATCCCTGGCAAACCTGCCTCTATCGCAGTGGTGTCCGCTGAAACCAAGCAGGACTTCTTGAGTAGAAACTGAGATCAGGCAAAAAGTGAAGTGGAATTGGAGCACTGTATTGCTCTCAAAAAATAAAAATACTCTCAGAGATGTCTGATAGCAAAACGGAAAGGCCAACTTGGAGAGCTCTTGCATTAGAAAAAAGTGAATATGGGAAAATAATTACACTAAGTTAGAAGTCTGCCACATGAGAAGGGAGATTGTTGTAACACTAAAGGTATAAGTAACAGAATGAAAGATGAATATACACATTTAAATTTCCAACAGTCAAAAACATTTTATATTGTGCACTGCAATACAAATGGAGCTACGTCACTCTTACTCTCACACCTAGATTTGTCAAGAACTAAATTGCTATTTAGAATTTTAATGCATGGCAACCACGAGGTCGTGAGTCCGATCCCTGGTACCAAAAAAAAAAAGAAAAAAAAAAAAAGAAGAAGAAGAAGGAGCAGGAGAAGAGGAAGAGGAAGAAGAATAATTTTAATTCAAAATTCATTGCCGTGGGGACTGGGGATTTAGCTCAGTGGCTCAAGCACTTGCCTGGTAAATGCGAGTTTGTGAGTTCGATCCCCGGTACCAAAAAAAAAAGTATTGTCATGGAAAGTTATTAATGATATTTTATTAAGAAAAGGCAGTCTACAAAACAATCGGTATATACTATCGCATTTATTTAATTCTTGGAATAAACACTCGTAGAAACATCATGAATGTGTGTATTGAACTGTTAATAAGGTTGTGGTGCAAATTACAGGATTTTTGTTCGTCTGATTTACTCTCTAAATCACAAAATAATGTCTATCTTTAAATAGTACGTATCTAAAACTGTTCAAGTCAGGCTTAAAAATATTACTTCACTGGGAAGAAAAATAACTTTCTGATTCTCAGGAAAAAAAAACTGGTTAATTTTCATATGAATTACAGCAAAGTGTACGGTGTAAAGCTAAAGCTGACAGGAGTAACGTCGAATAATAAGGCAGTGCTTTTCCCTTCATAGAAACATACAGCATGCAAAATGCAGCAAAAGGAATCACGGCTAGGAGCCGTGGTGAGTGCCTATGTCCAGGATCGGACGGGAGACTTCCAGTGCAGTGGTTTAGGGTCAGCCTGGGTCATACAGCGAGGCACATGTAAAGTAGTAAGCTTTAGTTTTGTAAGATGCACACCATTTAGGATAACTAGTGCGTATCCACAATGCGAAGTGGTTTTTACTTTGAAAAACGGAATGCGCAAAAGCTTCTCTTCAAACCGGCCAGTGGGGAGATTAAAGTTCACTCTACCTTTCTGTCCCTCTCTTCTCTGCTTTTCCGCCGTTGTTGTTCTAGCTTCTGCTCTCTCTTAACATCTTCTGCAATCTTTGTCAGAAGTAACATCTCTTTTGTCTTCCATTCCTACAGAGCACAGTGTTATCACCCTCAGTGTACGTTCCTTACCTAGTGACACCTTTGTGTTTTGTCCCAGCGAGAACATTAGACAAGTCAAGGGCTTGACAGAAATCTGGTCTGGCATAATGAAAGGCACACATTTGTTTTAGAATGGGCTTCTCCACCACACTACTACTGGGAAGGCAGTATGATTATTTCTATTAAAATTAAATTTTTAAAACATTTCCTCTCCAACCTGAGGGCTGACAAGGCACTTAAACTCCAGTAACTTCCTCTCACTGCTCTTTTTAGGAGAGGTTGACACCCGCATAAAATTTTTTGTGTTTGCCTCATTATTCTATATAATAACTTGCGAAAGTGTGAAGACAGTGTGGTGGTGTTATGATTTGTGTCTGCATGTCCCCCAAACCTCCTGCAGGCACAGACGTGGCTGAAGCTAGAGTTTGTGGTTAATTCATAGTGCAATGCTAGGATTAAGGGTGGGAGCGCTACACCCACCCTAGCGTGGGTGGCCCTCATAGAAGGGACAGAATGAGTTTTGTCCTTTCTACTTCCATAGTTGCTTTTCCACCATCATGTGTCACCCCACCTTCCAGCCAGCCAATTACGGACTGAAACGTCTGCAAACTATGAGCTAAATAAGCCTTTCCCCCTTTAACTCTGGGAGTTAGCTATTCTGTCCCAGTGATGAGAGAAAAATAACTAAGACAAATGTGTGTAAGTTATTTAGAATGAAATTACTCCAATCTGACAATCAAATTATCTACAAATGGAAAAAGTTATACCCAAAAAGTCTCCCCACGTTTTAAATATGTTACTTCTCACCTCTTCAATTTTTCTCCGCAGAATAAGCTTTTTTCTCATGTGTTCCCGCTGTCTTCTCTCCTCTCTGTCCATCCGGAGAAGGCGCTGCTCTTCCACTGCACGCTCGGATTGTTCTAATCCTTTACTTATCATATCCAAATATCTGAGCAACAATGAAAACGTCACTGAAGCTGAATCAGCTGTTTCCCGCATTGCAAAGGCATACTTTTTCATATTTTCAAATTATTTCTTTTCCTGCTTTTCATTTTTTAAACTACAAGAATTTTTTTTTTTGGTCAGTCCTGCTCATGGACCTTCAAGTCAGCCTGATTCATAATGTGTTATGCATTTTAAAGTCTTCCTATTATATGCATATTCATTACCAAGGCAATGATGAAACATGGAGCAAACTAATAAAAGCATTTTGTACAGTAAGGATTCATAACTCAGTAGGTTTAGAAGCACCGATTTGCAAAGAAATCTGCTACAATCGAAGTAGTGACTTTCCAACAGAGCACAGCAGTCTACAAGTTTCTAAAAACAAAGTGGGTACTAGTTCCCTAGAAATTTACAAGTCTGCACAGATCTCCCATCTGCACAGATCTCTGGAATATTAATACATCGTAAGGCACCTCCATGAAATGAAATAATAAAATACATGTCAGATAATGGATTACAACCTCTCACTCATCCTAAGAAATGGACTAGGCAAGCAGTATCAATGGCTGGATGCAACTAATTGATACTGGAATGAACTTCTGGTCTTTTTAGAAGTAACACATGTTTATATTTACATCAGATACTTTAAACTTCTCTTTTTGGCTTTGCATTAATTTCTTCAAATTTCATGCTGTCAGTCCTTAAAGATGGATCACAAAAAGTTCCGATTATATGCTGCATGTGCTAATATTATATTCTTTTCTTCTTCTCTTTGTAGGATTTTAAATCTGGTTTTCCCTTCAATTATTTATTTACATTACTTCCTGGGTTCTCAGAAAGCTCAATTTCTCTAATAGAAACTTCCTGTTATAGTCTGGGCATCAAGTTCCCAATTCCTGTCCCTCTTGGTCTTTCTTCTTTCACTCCACACTAAGGGCTGCAGAGAAATTGTCCTCCTTTGATCCTTCCCAGGATGTCCCAGTTTATCTGAGTCGATTACATGTATGCAAATAACTCGTCAACTTGAATCTTACCTGTGCCTTATTAATCGCTCCTGGTCCTTAATAGATTGGGTGCCCTCGTGCAACAACCAATTCTGGAACCGTGTAACTTCAGAACACTCAGGGAATAAATTGTTTTCCTCCAATTTCTGTAGTTGTTTTGCAAGCATTTTCTATTTATAAAAAATGTGCATTATAAATATATAATGTTCTGTACACTTCCCACGAATAAACCAAACTGCTATATTTTATTAGTGATGAATTGTTTAACTACATTTAAGTCCATCCTTTAGAGACTTGGATAACAGAACCAAAAAAGATTTATCTCTCTGAAAGTAAAAAAAAAAAAAAAAAAAGATTTTATTTTTCTTCTAAAATAATTAAATGCAAGTATTGAAATGTAGAGGAAAATGTCTAGGTATAAAGAGAGGAAGAGGGAAAACCACACAATAAAAGTATAGTGAGGTTATTATTTTTATCCTACTCTGTCAATCTTAAAATGTAAAAATGTAAAAGCACACTTTCTTCATTTTAGACTCTCTTGTCCCAACTGAATTGACGCACTTTCATACCCATGTTCATGCACACATATCCCATATACAACTTTGAGTCAAAAATCAAAAGGAAATCACTGCTGCCACTCACTTCACACCCAAACAACTCAATTCATTTTTAAGAAGAACATTTTCTTTTAGATAAATGCAAGTGTATGTGTGTGGTACAAGGATACAGTGTACATGTCCTATGAATCACTTGTAGAACAGTATGGATATTCATACTGTCTTTTCTCCTATTGCTTAAACAGTTTGAGGTTCCAGCTGTAGAATCTTGATGTCACAATAGACACTTCTTATTGGTCACAGCTCAGGTAGAATTAGTGCATTTGCCTAGCCACTTAATTACCGAATCATGTCAGCTACCAATGGTGTAATGAAACAGATGATTCCTTTTCTTTTTTGGTCAGATATTGCAACCTCCAAGGTGTTGCTTATTCCTGCTCTAAGTTTTCATTTAGAAAAATATTTATTTACTTTGTCAGTAAGGTCAAAATATTTTAGGAAAACATTTTACAAAGAAACAAACTGTTCTTCCAAATTACATAAACCAAAATTATGTATTTAACTTACTTGTTCTCTTACGTAGTTTCTTTCAAAGTCTAATTTTAAGTTGGTGAGATAGTGCCTATACTTGTTTAATTCCTTCAAACTACACACAATCTGTAAACAGAAATAAAAATAAATAAATATTATAAATATATAAATACTTAGCAGTTATAGCAACGATTATCCAGAGGAAAAAATAGTTCTGATGTACAACTGAATGACATTTAGCTATCAAGTAAAGAATTGCTGGCAATTGAATAGGTACTATTTCTTCACATTTGCTAATCAGTAAGAAATTTCTGTTCAGAAATATTGCTTTAATAATATCACCTAAGGTCTAAAAAAGAATATAATACCATTAATTGGCATCATTAAATATTATTAAAATAATAATAATGCCTATTAATTACAATTGGGTTGCAACTGTAAATTTAATGATGTTCAACTCCGGTAAGAATTATTCTATCAAGATTATTACAAACTACATTTTTCTGCACTATTTCATCTTACTTTTTAAAAAAAATTTATTCACAAGTGTTAAGTCCCTTTAGAGACAGAGAAAGAAAACCACAGCTGACCAACTAATACATCTGCACCTCACCAAATTACTTATCAATCATCTTTTGATTTTACAAAGGTAAGAAAGAAGCAGTTTCACTTAGAAACAGCTGTTGTCAGATTTTCTTTCACGAACATACTGAGTATTTCATGGAAACGAGCATGAATTATCCTCCTACAGTCAAGTTGAAGAAAATACTGGCCCTCCACCAAGATATAGAAGTAAATGTGTACCAAAGTTCAAAGGTTTTGATTTAAAGAATCTTCAACCCACTTTATTATTGTCGGTGATATAGCCACCTTTCTTCAGTCTCCTCAGGATATCTTTGCGTCTATAATATGCTTTTAAATGTGGATCGTGGAGACTTTTATATTGGTTTTCCAAAAGTCGACAATAAGGGTCTGTCAGGTTAAAACCATAGGAAGGTCGAAAAAGCTGCAAACACAGATTCAACAATGTTACAGATGTAAAAGTAATGCATTTTCACTTTTAAATAACTCATTGAAATGGGCAGAAAATAACACATGTGGGAAGAATCTGAACTGGGGAAAACTGAGAACAAGAAGATTAACTTTGGGCAAGTAACTGCCTTTTGCTTCTTTTACTCATCTTTATGAATTATTCTAAAGACTAGCCTCACTGAGTAATAAGTTCTTCACCTCATTCACATCAGCCTCTGGCCCAGAGAATACAAAGACAAGGGGAAAGGAAAAGAAAGGGAATTGTATATAATTCGTTCAATGTGTAAAGCTAATGTTTGCATTCTGCCTCTTCTTTTTCCTCTCCCAGATGGAGGTACCATATTCAGAAAGTAGAGGAATAATGTTAGCTAAAATATTTCAATCATCTAAAATGAAAAGAATAAAAAAACACTAAAATGCAAACTAGTTGAGGAAACAAGATGAGTAAAATTGAAGTGTTAAATCTTTTCGGGTTAAAGAGGCATTGTATCATGGGGTCTTTAATGAAAGAAACCTGGTATTTTCTGAGTGCTAAAGTCACAAGAAAATTCAAGGTCTATTGTACAGTTCACCTCATTTAAGAACCAATTTTAAAGCATATTTATAAAGAAATCAGGTTTCTCCATATGTGTAAAGATTAAATAAAATCTTATGAAATTTTATAAAAGGAGACAAAGACAATCAGTTAATTGTCAAGTTACTTTTACTTTACAGGAAAAGGCTGATTTATTTAGTCTGTTTTATGGATGAAAACATCAACAGGGAATTTTGGGGATGCACTCTTAATTTTTCAAAAGTAAAATGACGAGTAGCTTTCACTTTGAAGGGATCTGTGAAGGGGGAAAAGTGAAAAATGAAAGTGAAAGTAAGCATCCAACTTTTAATACCATTTCAATCCTAGTAAATAAAAAAAAAGTGTCAGTCATTCTTTCTGTTTCAACTTTTTGGCCACAAAAACACAAGTTTTAGTCTAAAACAATGCCAGGAAGGAGCCAGGGGAACAGTAACTGAAATATGCGGAAGTTCTGGAAAACCAGATGGCAAGCTTCCTGTTTGCAAGTGTCCAACGCAACTCATACTAACACACAACATTGTGTAGCAATCCACATTCAGCTGCACGGAGCATTTGCGACTCCTGTGTGCAGTTTGACTGAAGTCGCAACTGTGTTCCAGTTATGAAGACTCAGGAAGCTGACTGGATGGAACCTTACCAGTAATTCCCAGAAAGCAGGTAGTACGGCTTTGAATTTGAGTGAAGGGATATACATAGGAGGAATAGGAGCTCTACTTTGACATTCGAACACTTTGTTAACTCTCTGATCTCTTGTTTAATGCCTACCAAACGGCCTAATCGGAAGTCTAGACTACCTGATCGCCAAATGGATCTCTGAGAAAGCAAAGAAAGAAATTTTACAGCATAAATGTTTGATTTCAGTGAAGCTAAATATGAAATCCATATCTCTCTGGGAAAAAAATAATAGTATGTCAAGGAGGGAACTGTCTCTTTTAGTGACATTTAGCTATCAAAATGGTTTAGATGTTGAATTTTAGCTGTAACAAGTGCTTAGTTCTCAAAATGAAACTAGATTGCTTGACCTGTGAGCACAACACTTTTTAACAAATCCATTTATTAGAGTTAAATAATTGGTTTTAAGTCACACAACTAATAATATAGTATTACTTCATCAAATAGATCACATTGAGAAAAAGAATAATCTTACAAAGTTGGTCTTTAGTGAACTAGTTGTGTACCTAATTATAACAAAATGAATATATTTTGGAAGAATTAATGTAGTAGGAACACAGAGAAGATTTTTTAAAAAATACTTTTAAAAGAAGTAATATAATAGTGAATTAGCATATTCAAGCACATTTTAGGAGAATTGATTTGTATAGATATGACTTAAATTTTTTAAGACTGCTTTATTGTTTTTTAACTAACACATAAAAATGGTACATAATCAAATTTATAAATTGTATAGTATTCAGGTCAGGGTAAACATATTTATCTCCTCAGTATGTACCATCTCTTTGTATTGCAAACATTCAAAATGCTTTCTTCTAGCTTTTTCAAGGAAAAAACAAAAAAACTATGCTGTTATTATCTAGTCAATCTACTCTCTGGTGGAGCACCAGAAAGTCTCCCATAACTTAGCTTGCTCTGTTCAAGTAGAACACATTAAATTTCAAAAAGTTAAATTCTAATATTTTCCAGAAATAATACAATTTTAAGAAATCATGTTTGCTAGATATTATAGATTGAATATGTACCCCTAAAATTGATTTGTGGCAATTTTAAGCTCTAATGTATGGCTTTAAGAGGTGGAGCCCTGGAAGGGAATTAAATCATGAGGGTGAAGCCTGACAGAGTGGGATCAGTGCCCTTATTAAAGCCCTTAGAGAGCACTATAGCTGACTTTCTGCCATGTGAGGATTATAACAGAAGCCCTAACCAGAACCCAACCATGCTGGCACCTGCACCTCAGACTTCCAGCATCCAGATGAGAAATTCTTGTTGTTTTTAAGGTACTCACTGTGATTTTTTTATAGGAAAGACAGGAGCCCAAACTGACTAGGAAATTAAGCAAGTATAAAGTACATTCTTGTAGGACTTTTCATGATACTAAACCAAATAAATACTCAACAAGAACATACTCAATTTCCTTCAGAATCTGTTACTTAGTCAAGGGCTGCAAAGTTTTGGAGATGGAGGAGGGTTGAAGATTAACACAGGAAAGGGTTTAAGAGAGGTAACTTTTATAATACAGCGCAATAAAAGGTTGAATGAGATCATTCAAACCAAAGACGTGATTCCAA
>RJWT010052148.1:0-10601 GCA_004365215.1 Cuniculus paca
TTTTATTTTAAAAAACAAAACTGAAGGACTGATGGGATTCAAAATGTACAATAGATATTGTGATAATGGAAGGAAAAGAAAGTGCTCAAAAGGAAAGAACGACTGGGAAAGGGGAAAGGAGAGAAGGAAGAAGGGAAAAGATTATATGTATATAGGTATACATACATATATGTATGTATGTATATATATATACAAGGTAGATAGCTATACTACTAATCTCTGCTAGTTCATCCAAAAGAACAGTTTATGCTTTCAATGTTTGTTTGAACATTATTTTCATGCCTAAACCTTGTAACCTGAACAACTATTTCTAAGATAACAATATGCAATATATTAATTAGTGTTAATTTCCTACTTTTTTTTAAAATTCTGTATCATTTCTATACTTTTTCTGTTTTGCTTTTTAAAATAAAAAAATTAAAAATTAAGGTCTATTATTTTATTGTGTTTATTTCTTTATGGTAAGAGAGGCAGGATGCAACAAACTTTCTGCTTAGAATGAGAACTCTCAGCATCTCTTTACCAGTAAACTCCTAAGTGCTTTACAAGTATGTAAGTTTTGCATCTTCACAGGACTTGTCTCCCACTTCCAGAGTGCATGTGTCTACCAAAGCTTCCAGTTTAGTATCCAGCAGTGTCACTGAGGTAATGGACCAACGTGATGCTCTGCAGAATGCCCAGGTGGTCCAAACCTCTTCAAACTATGAGAAGACAGTGGGTGGGAGAATTAACAGAATCCTGGGACAAAGCAGGATTATCTTGCACTGCAGGCCTGATCAGAGGTGTGGTGTGGAGGCTGAAAACTTTGAGCCTTTTTACTCCATTGTAACATGGATTATTGTTAAGTCATTGGATACAGGCTGTCAAGGAAGGTACATCTTCAACTCTGCAGCTGAGGCCAATCTTGAAGGAGCTAAGAGCTGAAAGACACCTTCTGACCATACTCCCCTGCACAACTGGGCAGCAAGAGGAATGTAGGTGATGTATATACCTGACTACAACACAAAGATCTTATATCACCCAGACTCCCCTTCTTTTCTTAATAATAAATCCACAATTTTTACCTGAGTACAATAAGTGCTCAGAATAAACACTACATTTCCCAGCCTCCTTTGCAGGACTCCTAACTCTGTGGCCAAGTTCTGGTCAACGGACTGTGGGAAGAAGTTTCATGTAGCATTTCCAGGAATACAGCCTTCCTTAACAGATGACCAGTGCTGACACTGCGCTTTCTTTTCATCCCATCATCACTGCTTACCAGAAGGCAAACACGATGTCGGCATCTACTGTAGTAGCCCTGTTGGGACATGAGGTGACTATGGGGACCAAGCCCATGCATGTGACCAGTAGCATAGAAGTGTGCAAGTCTCTGAGGATTCTGTGAAGCAGAGCTGCAGACCATGCCTGGACTACCAATCTCCAAACTCTTTAGAGAGACAAATAAATTCTATTCTGTTTATGTCAATGTTATTTTGGTTCTCTGTAGGAGCCAAACCTAACTGACACAGTTAGGGCTTGGTTAAGCATTTATCAGGTGTAGGTTGTTTATAGCTAACAGATGTTCATTTTGGAGAAAACTCAGTAATGGTACAAAAAGATTACATTAGATCTCTAGCAGAGATCATATTGATTTAGAGTAAGATTCTCATCCAAGCACTCAGATTACAGGGCCTTAGCCAGAGCCCTAATTCAAACCTTGCTTGACTTTCCCATGATGCCTGCCTGGGTGGAGGTGCAGGTACCTTTATCCTTGATCCTTCTAGACTATGATGACCTGTAATTATCAGGATGCCTGAATTCCTTCCTGGTCTCCCCTCCAGAATCTGCATTTCCCTTACAATGCCTGGCTTTCTGATGCTGCTATTCTGACGGTCTCTTCCAAATCACTACAATTTCCTCACCTGTGGTGGAAATTCCAGGATCTCCATCTTGGTGAACTCATGAGGATAAACAAACATTTAGCCTTAATAATTTTTCTTGGTTTTCTTCCTTTTATTTATTGGGGGAGGGGGCTCAATAACTGGATCTCTTTTATCTAGTATAAATTCTTGAAGTTCTAATGCCTAAAAAAAAGATTCGATTCTCTTCATCGTGGCACTATTTGTAATTAGTGAACTTAAAGTGGGAGTCAGGTACCAGGCCAAAACTTACCATTCATTCCTTGTTCAGTCTTGAGAAAAGCATTTCCTAAGATTCAGTTTCCTTATCTATTGAATGCTAGTTTGAGCAGATCATCCACAATGCTCCCTTTCTGAGGCAGGGAAGTGCTGGTCCTGCTTCAGTAAGTTGCTACTGCCCTCTAGTGATTATAAAATGATGTACTTTCCTCCAAAGAATAACCTGCCGCCTGATTGCTTCCTGGAGACTCAGAAATAGTCTTGACTCTCCAGACTGTAACAGGCAAGCTTCAGTTTTACATACTGTTAGGGTAGGATACCTCAAGGAAGAGCAAACTAGTACGAATACAGGCATTAGGACAAATATCTGATTAATTTAAAACAGAGAATAAACAAATCTCATAACTGTCATCACAAACTCAGTATTACCATAGTTAAATGTTAGTGGCACAAAGTAAGCCAAATTCGTGGGTTGACTCTGAGTTCTTCATAAGAGTTAAGAATCTTCTCAGGTACATCTTAGCACGAAGCTTCAGAATCAAATGTTACCCATATATTTGAACCATTTTGAAGTTGTATAAGGTACTATGTTCCTAGGAAAGACCCAACATGGAACATGTATTTATTTTAGTGAAAATGTTGGCATGCATATCCTAATTTCATAGGACTCTCATTTGTTATTCAGTTACACTCTTGGAAACCCCAAGTGAACCAACTTGGTTTACAGACTCTCAGTGAGCTCATGTGTTACTGTTCTTGAAGCAGCGCCTACTCTGAGCTTGGCACTGATTGCCAAAACAAGCTTGAAAAGCAATGCACACATTTCAAAGGAGATGCATGCATTTATAGAAAGTGTGGTGGGGGGTTGGAGATAGGGGTGAAGAATCAGGCAACTTCTGATGAAGGACACTACTCCTGGGAAGCTCCAACCTGAGAGGCATTCACAGCCAGGCAGACAGAAAAGAAGTCCTCAGCTGGCTTCCCACTGTCAGTCCCACAGCATAGGACTTTGCTGAGAGACAGGGAGACAAAGACAGGGGAACAGAGCAAGAGAAAAGGGAGGAGATGGAAGAGGAGGAACAGAAATCTAAGCATTCCCCAATGCTGCGGCATCTGTCAGAACCAGGTGCACTTCCACCACCATGAGAAGACATAAAAACAGAAGATAATAATGATCCAACAGTGCTCTGGCACGTCGCTGTTCATTCCTGACACTTCAGGGATATCGCTGGGCAAAAGCAGCTCCAATGGCCCATGCAACCCAGGCTTGCCCAGCACACGCACAAGTCACAGAACTGTGAGCCACTGCATTTCAGTCCCACTTTACACCAGAAGTTGTGTTTCACAGTACCTTCATCAGCCCTGCAGAAGCACCTAGCAGGCACCCAAATGTTGGCCTCCAGAGGTCCTTGCACCTGAGCCTCCATCCTCATCTTCTGAATAGAAGTCCAATAGCACAGAAAATAATAACAATAAAAAAAACAAGACTACAACAAATTGACTACAACAACAACTTCCCAACAAAGGAAGAAACAAAATGAAAAGAATTGAAGAAAATCTTTGTCAGCTACTATTTCAACAGAAGATTAATAGCCAGAATATATAAAGAACTCAAAACATTTAACACAGAAAGGTCAATAAATAGGCAAATGAATCGAACAGACACTTCTCAAAATAAAAAGTACAAATGGCCAGTAATTATATGAAAATTTGCTTACTATTTTTAGACATCAAGGAAACAGAAATGAAAACTACATTGAGATTCCATCCTACCCCAGTCAGAATGGCTATCATCGCAAATACAAAAATAAATAAATAAATAAATAAATAAATAAATAAATAAATCAACTGGAAAGAATGCCAAGGAAAAGAGATTCTTCTATACTGTTGATGGCAATGTAAATTAGAACTGCTGCTATGGAAATTAGTTCCTTAAAAATCTAAAAGTAGAACTGCCATATGACCCACCTATACCATTATTTGGTATATAACCAAAGTAATTAAAGTCAGCATACTATAGGGATCCCTGCACACTCATGTTTATTGCAGCACAGTCTACAATAGCTAAGATGTGGCACAAGCCTAGGTGTCTATCAACAAATGAATAAAGAAATATGTTATATATACACAATGCAGTATTATTCAGCTATAAAGAAAAACAAAATTATGTGTTTGCAATGGGTGGAACTGGAAATCATCATGTTAAATGAAATAAGCCAGACTCAGCCATGTTCACATTTTCTCTAATATATGAATTCTAAAAAATTTTAAAAGATATGACATGAAAGCTATGCACTTCATTTAATTCTCACCACAATTGGTACCTTCATCTTCCTATATGAAAATTGGGATTCTGAAAGTTTAAGTAACTTGTCCATAATCAAAGAGCCAGTGACTGGTAAAGTAAAGTAATTCCAAAACCGTGTTCTTAACAACAGTGTCTGAAAACAGGCCTGTACTGAAAATTCTCCATGGCTATGGGTCAAAGAAAGAAAACTATCTTTATGCAGCCAGATACCAGGAAGTACTAAAAGCCTGTGAGAAACAACCTTACATTATGGAGATTCATGGAGAACACTCTTCAGAAAAGAAGTTTGGACAACTGTTGGGCAGAAGCTTAAGGAAATTCTCTCTAGCTTAATGACCTAGGGGTCTTGGATGGACTCGAGATGAGTAGTTGTGGTAGCAGCAGTAGCTGCTATTAAGATCCTACAATATGTCAATTGTCCTTCTAAGTGCTTCACATATATTAATTGTTGAATCTGTTCCATGACTCAACCTAAGTGGTGCTATTATTTCCCTTATTTCACAGATGAAGATACAAAGGTAGTTTTTAAAACTTACTCAGATCACACCCTGGGCTGGAATTTAAACCCAGGCAGTATGGCCTCAGAGCCTGCAGACACAACCACTGCACCTTATTGTAACATGGGATAGCGGTGAAGATCTGCCCACCAGGCCAGGACAGAAAGATGCAGTATAGAAGACCTATCATAGGCACACTGTGTCTTTTAAATTGTTGAATTGTATCTTTTAAATTGTTTTCCTACTGATATTGTAAAAAATACCACAAATTTCCTGCCTTAAACAAGTGCTCATCATCTGGCAATTTCCACAGGTCAGAAGTTCAGCATAATGTGGATGAATTCTCTGAGCAGGGTCCCACGGGGTTGAAATCAAGGTAGTGCCCAGGAGGCTGTGGTACTCTGGAGCCCCAGGTCCTCTTCTGAGCTCACTGGCGCTAGCAGAGTTCAGACCCCAGTGGTTGTAGGACCCAAATCCCCATTTCTTTGACACAGTTCCCTTTGTCATCAAGCCAGGAACAGCACACCCAAGTCTTTTCATGTTTTGAGTACATCTCTCTGGTGTCTGGCACATCTTGATTCCCACTCCTGCCTCCTCTGTCCCACAAGCCAGAGGAAGTTCCCCATATTTAAGAACTCCTGCAATTAGATTAGGACCACCTGGATAGGTCAGGATAGTCTCCCTATTTTAAGGTCTACTGATTAGTAATCTTAATTCTATTTGTAGGGGGTGGAAGTGATAACCAAAATTCTGCTTATCATACCCTTATCCTGTGAATGCTTATGACTCTAAGCAGCCCAGCAAGTCCACTGGGAGCCTTGCTTGCCAGTAACCATTGCTTCCACTACACTCTGCACAAGGGCAGAGACAGTGGCTATCTTATGTGTGTGTCCCTATGTTCCAGCACAATGCCAGCATATAGAAAGTGCTCAACAAATGCCTGCTGACTGAATGACTGGCTGACCCTAACAATTATCAGTAATATTAACTGCATAAAAAACTCTAAAGTTGATAAAAATGAAGAATATGACATAGTAGTAAGAAACATATTCAAAAACTGTGTATGATATATTCAAATGTACACAACAAAATGATAAAGGGCACAAATATGTATCTAACACCATGGGTTTTAACAGCCAAATTGCATTTTCCAAATTGGATACAAAACATCTTTTATCTGCATTCTCTTCTGCAATGTGACTCTGTCGCTCCCTTAGTTTTGAGTCAGCTTCACTCACGTGATTGAAACAGATGCAGCAGAAGCAATGCTATGGGAGTACAAGGGGCAAAATTAGAAAAACCTTGAGAGTTCACCCTGGTCTTTGCTCCCCAAGGCCTCCGTCTGAGGTTCTCCTCTCCAAATCTGGCTGTCACATTTCTGCCATGAGCAGTTCCCTGGACATCAGTCCCAGCTTCCGAGACTCAGATCCTGAACAATACAAGTAGAGCAGGCTCCAGGTGAATCCAATATCCAGTCCTTTGACACATCATCCAGCTATTTCCATCTTTGCAAACAGAACAGACAGAGCAGAAAGACAAGCCTTCCCTGGTGCTCTCTGCTCAAATTGTGGTCTTAGACTCTATGAACATACATGATTGCTGTGTCATGCCATGTCAATAGGCTACATAGACAACCTGAATAGGCTCAAAAAAATGAAGTCAAAACTAACTACATAGACTCAATGCACATAAGCTAAAGAGTTATCTTGAAAGAAATCCCAAAGAAAAGGAATCTGTAATCAGGAAATATTAACACAGCCCTATCAAAAATAATAGATCAAGCAAATAAAAAGCTATAAGAATGAAAAAAACACCACAATGACTCAGCTGACCTAATAGATATAAGAATTCTGAACCTACAAAATAAATAGTACATATTCTTTACAAATTCAAATGCAATAGTTTTTTAAACTCTTTAAAGTGATTGACCTTGAGCTTATATTAGATCGCAAAAGAAGTATCAAATAATTTCAAATAAGATCAACACCACACAGACATTTCTGGTATAAAATAAATCAGAAATAAACAATAAACTGAAACATATAAGATATAGAATATCAAAGTATGTAAATTGTGTGTATAAATTCACTGTTTAAAGTGGAAAGCCAAGTGGGACCTGAAAATTGTTTAGAACTGAACAATACTGGAAGAGTTACCTAGAAAATTTGTGGGATCAAACTAAATTACTAATTAGAGGTTAAAACTTTAGATGTATCTCACTTGATTACAGGAAATTCAAACATGTACAAAAATAAGACAGTGTAATAAATCTATTCATAATCCAGCTTCCATTATCAACCCTTGACCATCTTGGATTATTTAGGAGCAAAATATGGCATATATTTCATCCGAAAATACTAAAATGCGTGTCTGTAAAGATATGCATCCCCTTTCTTAACCAAACAAAAATTCTTTAGTTACAAATAAAACAATAAATAATCATTCCCTAGTAATCTTATAATTCGTTTGAATCAGTATTTCCAACGAGGCATAATCATTGTATTTTGCTCATATGTCTTTAGATATATTCTAATCTACAAATTCTATTCCCTTTGTTTTTCCCCCTTGCTAATTATTTGTTGAAGTCTGGTGTTTTTCTTGTAGAATTCCCACAATCTGGATTTTATTGATTCTATTCCCAAGGAATCATTTAATGTATTCCTTGGTTCTCTGTACTTCCTGTAAAGTTTTGGTTAAATACTGAGATTCAGTTCCATCACAGCTTGCATTGTTGTCAAGACTACTTCATATGTATTGGAAGGCACTCCCGATTGCATCAAATTTGCAAGACATTGCCTACTTCTGTTGTATGTTCATCATGGAATGCAAAATGATGATATTCTAAGTATATCATTATATACTCATCAACAAAAATTATTGCAAAGAGAACTTTCTCTCATCAACTACCACTTAATTTCCCTGAGGTATAGTTTGTATAGGAAAAGCAAAATAAATATGATCTCTCTTTAAATGATTTAGAATAATGAGTTAATATACTAACATCAAATGTTACCATAAGAGATATTTTTTAGTATCATTATGAGTTCATGGATTTTAATATACATGATATATTTCAATCCTCTGCAGATATTATTCTTTTCGTTGGTCATATTGTTCTATCTTTGGGCAGTGAGAATGAACCCCTTTAATTAGGCGTCAGGGTCCTCTTGTTATGATCCTGGTAGTCTTTGCTAGCTTCTTTGTTATCTTTTGTGACAGATGTTCAAGGCTCATTTTGTGTATTTTCTGCCTCAGAACTGGACTCAGCCATCTTCAAGAAGCACTAGTTCTTTTCGGTGGGAATGATAGTTAGAGAAATGCACTTTCAAATGGAGAGATTAGAGATAAATAAGTTATGTAGTCATTTCAAAAAGCTTCAAACAAAATTTTTCATAAAAGAAACAGGAGAAGGTAGTAAAGTGAAGGCCAGAAATTAAGAACTAAAAGATGTTTCCATGCAGTAACTAATAAGATTAGCATCATCGTCATCATCATCATCATCATCATGTAAATAAACTTTTAACCAGGCTGTACAAGAGTGAGAAGGCAGAAATAAGTAATGTTGTGGAGGAAAAAAAAAATGAAGCTGTAACTACAGTGGAGATTAAGCATCATCATTAAATATTAGAAATTATTTAATCTTGATACATTGGTAAACATTAAAAAGTTCCTAGAAAATATCTAAAAATAAAATTAAAGAAAAATAGGAACCTGAATAAACAAAAAACCATGGAAGGAATCAAACTGGCAATCAAAAGACTTCCCCATGGCCAAAGATCCAGAGCCTTGAGTATTTTGTCAAAATGTTAAGAAATGTATCAGGAAGATCTTTTGTTTGTCCTTTGCTATTTCCCCAGTGACTAGAAGAGCCTGGTACATAGGGAACACTCAAGAAATATGCGTTAAGTAAACTATCATGAATGTTTTACAGGAAAAAAAAATAGAAGTAATGTAGAAAAGGTAGAAACTAACACATGAAGTGGTATAATATATTCTCAATATCAAAGTAAGAAAAAAAGGGAGGTAGGGAGCAAGGAGGAAGATGAGAGGGTAGGAGGGAATCATAGATTGATATCTTTGTAAAACCAGGTGAAAAAAATCTTAGATAAATATCACAATGATGTAACACATTTGTTAAAAATATTATTTGGGAAAACTGCACTTCCAAATGTTTTGGCCTTTTTGCTTTGCTGCTAGCCCTGTACAACCTACATTAAAAAGAGAAAAAATCCAGTAAGATCTTGACTGTGCTCTTTAATTGCTACTATGTCTGGACCAATATTCTTGTCTCTGATGCTACTTTGCACCAAGATAATTAATTCCTTCCCCTGTTCTGAAGCCAGGGTTTTCATAGGCTTCTTTGCTGGTGGTCACTTCCTATCTAACCAGATATGCACGACTCAGTAAAAATCTCAGTTCTTTCACCTAACGCTGGCAACAGCTCACATGAGGGGGAATACACAACTCTGTGGCTAGAAGCCAGTAAGATGTTGAGGGCATCTAACTTTAATTAGAAATAACTTTTTAATACTAGGCAGTATTATATTAAACCTTCCACAATGGTCACAGGAACTTGACACAACTTGAATTTTTTGTTTAGGTTTCTTTCCCAAATTTTCTATTCTTCTATATTAACAAATGTAAAATTAAAGGCACTTGGTGGGTAAAAATCAATATTCAGTGATATAGTTTATTCAATTTTTAAAAACAGGGAAATATATTTTGGTAGTACATCTCTTCCTTCCAAGAAAGGATCATAAGTTTTTTTTGTTTTATTTATTTATTTATTTATTTATTTATTTATTTATTTATTTTTAGTCTGATTGAGACAGGGTCTCACTATGCCATTCAGGCTGGCCTTGAGCTCACTTTGCAGCCCAGGCTGGTCTTGAACTCACAATGATTCTCCTGCCTCAGCCTCCTGAGTGCTAAGATTCTCCTGCCTCAGCCTCCTGAGTGCACCACCATGCCCAGCTCATAAGATTTGTCTGAGTTTCTTAGGCAGGATCTGGTCCTCAGTACAGGTTCCAGATTTCAATACAGTCACTGTCTCTCCTTTCTTGAGGCATAATTTTCCTCACTGTCATAGGTAGGTGTCATAGGTAGGTTAAAAAAACCAAATCTTTGTTACTAAGAAAATTATAAATGATTTCTCTTAATTGTGTGATTTGGAAACTTATTGACTATGACATGCATGCTTTCAACAGCACAGAAGCAAACTGAAGTTATTAACTCAGAAAAAAAATGGTTAAATGGGAGTTCAATGTTAGTAGGCAATTGGATAATAACTAACACCTTAGCTTGCTTCTCTTAGCCCAAGAATGGCTGGTCCCCACTAAAGCTGATGAAACTGGCCCTATAAACCACCTGATTAGAATCTCTAGATCCCAGAAATTTTTAATCCTTTTCTTCACCACCGCACAGAGGATGCGTGATGTCTCCGTGAGGATATTACTACTAAGAACATACTCTGATTATGGGTGGTAACAAGAGGCCATAGTTAGTTTTTGCATAATTGCTAGTAATTTGTTTCTCTCCTCCTCAAGAAAGCACATTAAAGACAGGTGCAAGGGAGTGAGTGGAGGGGTATTACTCAGGGTTCTCCAGAAGAACAGAACCAATTGGATGTGTATTTAATCATCAGAGGGGATTTATTTGACTGGCTTACATGATCAGATG
>RJWT010052149.1:0-10600 GCA_004365215.1 Cuniculus paca
AGGAAGAACTATACAGTGAAAATCGCCATACTTCCAAAACTGTTATACAGATTCAATACGATCCCAATCAAAATTCCAATAGCATATCTCACAGAATTAGAGAAAACAATCCTAAAATTCATCTGGAACCAGAAGAGACCTAAAATAGCAAAAGCAATCCTGGGCAACAAAGACAAGACGGGGGTATCACAATCCCTGACTTGAAATTATACTATAAAGCTACCGTGATTTAAAAAATTTAAAAAGTGTGGTATGGGCAAAAAAAAAAAAAGACCCAAAGATCTATGGAACAGATTAGAAGATGTAGAAACAACTCCAGACACACTAAGCCACCTTATCTTTGACAAAGGTCCCAAACACATTCACTGGAAAAAGATAGCCTCTTTAATTAATAGTGCTGGAAAAACTGGCTCTACACATGCTGAAATTAAAATGGAACCCATGTCTTTCACCATGCACTAAACTAAAATCAGAGTGGATCAAAGTTCTTAATACTAAAACAGAAACATTAAATCTGCTGGAAAACAGAGTAGGTAAAACTCTTGAAGACATTGCTGTAGGCAAACATTTTATGAACAAAACCCAGATTGTGCAAGGAACTATCACAAACAATCAACACCTGGGATCTCACCTTACTGAAAAGCTTTTGCACAGCAAGAGAAACCACCAACAGAGTGAAGAGACAACCCACGATGTGGGAGAAATGCTTGCCAGCTGTTCCTCAGACAAAGGATTACTATCAAGAACACATAAAGAACTCAAAAACATCAGTCCTCCCAGATTTAAAGACCAAGTTCAAAAATGGGCATCTGAGATGAACACACACTTCTCAAAAGAAGAAATACGAACAGCAAATGCATGAAGCAATGTTCAACATCACTGGTCATTCAAGAGATACAAATTAAAACAACACTGAGATTCCACCTTGACTCAGAAAGAATGGCTACTATCAATAAATCAAGCAATAACAAATGCTGAAGGGGCTGTGGGAAAAAAGGAACCATTCTCCACTGTTGGTGGGAGTGTAGACTGGTGCAACCCTTGTGGAAATCAGTGTGCATATTCCTCAAAAAACTAGGAGTGGAGGTTCCATACAACCCAGCTATTCCCCTTCTGGGTGTCTTCCCAAAAGAATTAAAAACATACCATAGTGATATATGTTCACCCATATTTATAGCAGCACAGTCTGTAATAGCCAGGTCTTGGAAACAACCTAAATGCCCATCAACTGAGGAATGAATTTTAAAAATGTGGTATTTTTATACAATGGAGTACTACTCAGCCATAAAGAAGGATAAACTGGACACTTTTATAGGTAAATGGATACATCTTGAGAACATACTCATTAGTGAAATAAATCAGACACACGTGTAAAATACATTGTTTCATTAGTGTGAGAAGCTGAAACAAAACATGTACATGTGTATGTATATGTTTATAAAAAATAGTGAAGAATGACAAATTATGGGACCAGGGCCAGAGATGGGCAAGAAATAATACACAGATATAGAGTATGGGATAGACTTGGCCACCCACATTAACATAACCACCTCATTGCCACGTTGCAGCACAGCTCTTGAAGTTCCTGGGGCAGGGAAGCAGGGTGAGAGGATGGAGAACTAGAGATAAGAAAGATACACAGAAAGCTGACGGCAGGTGGAGCCCTCTCTCCCGATGGGAGGAAAAGGAACTGTTCAACCTCCGAAATGCATTTATTTATACATTTGTCACGTGACACCCTTTGCTTAACCAGCTCGCCTCTTGTGCCTCGTGTGCTGGGGCTGGAACACCTGCTCGCCTGGGGCACTTTGTGCTCTCGGCTCCGCACATTTGAATGATATCTCAGCCGCTCCCAACACCTGATTTTGTCTGTGATCAGCCCTACAGTCCTTCCCAGGAATTCACTATAAATGGTCTGTCTCCTTGGACAGTAGTCTAAAGGAGGCCAGAGAGGTAGCAGCAATGGCCCTCAGCAGCACCTCCCAAGCATCTCCCAAGATAGGGGGCGCCTGTGCTGGTAAGTTCCCCCTCTAGGGTGCGATGAGCACGGCTAGGTCAGCCCCCGACACCCCACGCACACACAGCAAGCCTCGGGGAGGCTCCACTGTGTGGAGAAAGGAGTTAGTGAATGGAGGTCAGAAGCACTTCCTGTCCAACCTGGGGCACCTGGGAGCCTGACTGCACCGGTGTGCACAGTGAACTCAGGGCAGAGACTTCTGGGCAACAGGAACAGAGAGGAGCCAAGCAGTGAAGTGCGTGAAAAGAGACACATGCTCAGCAACTGGGCCACAGGG
The DNA here is from genome assembly GCA_004365215.1 of Cuniculus paca. Classification (NCBI taxonomy): domain Eukaryota; kingdom Metazoa; phylum Chordata; class Mammalia; order Rodentia; family Cuniculidae; genus Cuniculus; species Cuniculus paca. The sequence continues at coordinate 2,295 of RJWT010052149.1, forward strand.
CCTGTAGCTGCCCCCAACACCCCAGACAGCCATTCCCCCAGCTCCCTTGCCTTCGCAGGCTGAAGAACACTGTCTATTTATCTTACTGAACTTTTTTCTTAAAAAGTAGTTCAAATACTGGGCATGGAGGTGCATGCCTGTCATCCCCGCTACCTGGTAGGCTGAAGCAGGGAGGATCACAAATTCAGGTCCAGTTTGGGAATCTTAGCAAGATCATCTCTTGAGATAAGAGCTGGGCAGGTAGCTCAGCACTCCTGGTTTCAATCCTCGATCCTGCCAAAACATACAGACACATAAATACTAGTACATATTAGCAGAAAGAAAAAATAACCATAATCCCAGCATCAACATTAACACTTACAATATTTTGATGTATTTTTCCAGTCCATTTTCTGTGTGCTTACCTCTGCTTGTACCTGTTTTAAATACAGTCTGCCAAAAAACAAACAAACAAACAAGCAAAAACAACAACTGTATACACACTTCAGAAGTTCGCTGTACTAATGAATGCCTGGAAGCAAATGGCCACTACTTTGCCCACCTCTTGTAATTATAGAGGCCAAATGTAAATTGTACTAATCTCATCATGTTGCAATAAATTTAGTATTAAAATGTTTAGAAAAGTTTTTCTTTTCCTGATGTATACATTTTTGTTGGACTGTATTTTACAAAAATTAATCACACCCATGATTAATCAAAAAAACATTGATTTTAACCCAATTTTAATTTTTGTACGTTTTGTTGGCCAAGTTCTACTGGAGGGCAGGGTAAGCCTTATAGCTGCCACCTCTGCTCAACCCAAATTTTAGAGGGGATGGAGATGATAAGGCACTGCGTCCAAAAAGCAGCCTCTTGCATAACTAACATTATATCTGGAAACCTAAGTATCAGTCCACTGGGATAACTAACTGTGGGGTCATGTTTAGATATCCTGAAATGGTCCTGAATCTGAATCATATTCTATATTTCTGTAAAATACATCACTAAATGTGACTTACCATTTCTAACTTTAAAGCACTGCCATGTAGATTGTTTCACAAACCAGAACTCAGTCACTGAGTTTGGAAGTCTGAGAATATAGTCATCACATCACGCTGGGTTATTTGCCAAGCTCCACACAGAAGTCTACAGCAGAACAGCCGAGGATGAGGACAGCAGACTCCAAACCTTAGTGCTGTTTGCAGCAAGTGACCCTGAGGGACCTTGGGGATATCCAGAAGCAGGCGGCCAGTGCTCAAAGAGCCAACTGGGCACCCAGCCAGGTAGCAGAAGAAATGACTCAGATTGGCAGCAAGTCACTGGTCAGCTGCAACACACTGGGCCTCAACCTTCCCTGGCAGCTGCCACCTAAGCTCAGAAAAGAAATGCTTAACAGGGGGATCATCTCCTACTGGGCTGGGCAGGAGGAGGTGCTAGCCAAGTGGTCCTCAGACTTTGATCACCAAGAATGCTTCATCTCTTTGACCCATTTCTGCTGTGTGTTTAGATATTTTAAATGCAAATCTGCATTTAGTAACAAGGCACTCTTCGAGAATCAAAGTCATTTGTAACAGCCAATATTTTATTCACTAAAAACCCACTGCGTTGACTTAATTCTTTTATCATTTATTTATTTATTTTAATTATCAAGCAACAGTGGCAGCTGTGGAGCTACTGCAGGGGTAAGAAGTGGTGAGATCCTTGCCCTCAGGGGCATCACAATGCATAGACTCAGAGCCAGGACACACGGCAGGAGGGGAGGAGGGCAGCAACACTGCACAGAGAGCCACGTGGAGCCAGCATGCGAAGGCAGAGGTGGGTCCCAGGCTCACGGGGAGGGTGGGCTGTGGTTCCCTCAAAAGGCAGGAACAGCTGACAGGGTTTAGTAAGAATCACCGATTCACCTACTCCACATTTACAAGTGAAGGTCTCACGCACTCGCCGCTGCCGCCTCTGAGGAAGCACCACCAGTGTCCACGTCTCGCAGGCAGGGAACCGATGCCTGAGGACGCCTGACACTTGGCTTGAGGCTGCTCAGCAGGAAGAAACGGGCAGCCTGGTGCTGTTCCTGTGAGATTCCCGACCCTGCAGCCACTGGCTCTTTGAGTGTCTTTGGGCAACGACAGGGAGATTGGCCTTGCCAGAGTGAGTTCGGGGGTCGAGGTGCGGGGAAATGATGAGCCCCAGTCACCGTGATCTGAGCTTGGCTGTATCAGGGGTCCTGGGGAGGCAGCACAGGCAGGGGGCTGAGCCACTACAGGCCTGGCCCCAGTGCACAGGAACGTAAGCAATGGCTGTGGCCACACAGCCGAGCACAGGAACAAAGCTAACAAGTGTCTCCCTCCCCAAATATCACCCCAAGTGCTCTGATCTTGCCTGGAGTCTTGTAAATATACAGGGCTCCTCTTGGCTCCCAAGCCCACCCAGCTACTGAGTGAGACCAGCACTAAGTCCCCCCAGCCTACAGCTTTCTTGGTCCCGCTTAGCCCAGTCGCTGGCTTGTGTCCTCAAGACCGCATGTGTTATGCAGAAAGGAGGGTGACCGTGACCAAGCCCCACCGTCAGCCAGCTTGCCGGCAGGTTCTTCACACAGCAGCGCACTGCAGCATGAGGTCACAGAGGGAAGGGATCTCCTCGGACTTGTTCTTTCCTAGATGCTCTTCGGAGGGGGGGCTCTGCCACTTAGCTTCCGCCTGCAACTCCAGCTCAGGCAATGTGTGCTCCACTGTCGGCCAGCAGAAGGGGACAGTGGCCGCCCTTGGCATGGCTGCCGTGCTTCCCTCACCCCTGCAACACACCAGTCCCAGGCCACGGAGGCAAGAAGACGCCCTGGAAATGAAAGATAGCTGCCATGTTAGGCAAACAAGAGAACAGTATTTTATGCCTCGGAGTAGTAGTCTGAATTCAATTATTCCTCAACGTGGCATAAACATAAATAGGTTTACACAAATAGGTTTACAGAGACTTTCTCCAGACGGTGACGGCTGAGCTGCACCATGCTATTTTGGAGATGGTGTCTAGAGGACCCTCTTTTTCTCCCACAAACCACTTCCCTGGCATCATGCTCCGAGACAAGCTGCTGGCCTGCTCAGCGACATTCTGACTCAGGGCAACATTTCTCAAGTCCTCTCCTTTTAAGGCCATCAGGGATCCAAGCCCGGGGCAGGGAGCAGCCAGGCAGCTGGGGCATGCGAGGCACCACTACGAATAGCTTGACTCTGAAGTTTCTAAAAGGGAACCTGGACCACCTGAGCCTCCCAGAGATGCCTGAGTCACATCGACCCTGTGCTGCCGCGGTAGCAGGCAGGGCCATCTGCAGAGCGGGAACACAGGGCCCTTGGTGGGCCTTCAGCTGTGGGTTAAAAATGGCTCACAGCTGTCGCTGAGCACACTCCCAGAAATAGTCTCTACACAGCAAGAGCAAAGAGAACGGCAGAGGTGATGGTGAGCCCAACAGTAGTGTGTTGCTACTGTTATCCCTGAGAGTAAAACAGATCGAGCAGACTGCTCACCAGCAATGAGCGCAGAAAACTGTTAGCTGCAGGGGCGAAACTGTCACAGGAACAAGAAAAACCAGTCAGTGGATCCAAGCCTGGGGAATCTCATTATTTGCGAAAGCAAGTGTGGTATTTCTATTACTAACAGAGCAGGTAGCACGGTGGAGGAGAAACACGCATTCCCTCGAAGGAGAACTGAAAAGCCGTCAGAGGCTTTCTGCCACACAGTCTGGGTGTGATGAGCCTCTCATTCTGAAACTGTCCCCACCACAGCCAGGTGACCACACCTCCGGGCTGGTGGCCCAGGCCTCACCAGAGGAAGGGCAAAGTCCTGCCCAGTTCAAGTCTGATTTGATGATTTAAAGATTTTGTGGCTTTGTTTAGAAACTGAATTTATCTCATATTGGCATAAACTCAAAACATCCATGATGCTGTTTTAGTAGAAGTAGGTCTAACTTACTCATCGAAGCAACAAGATTTACATGGGCTTAAATCGCTTTATCGAAAAATCGAACAGAATGTAATCTAGTCTTTAAATCTACCAACTAACTGGAGAAGGAAGAAGACAGAAAGTGCAGGATGCCACTGGTGATTCCAGACCATGGGAACTCTGCAAGACATTTGGGTCTAGATTTGAACCCTGGAAAATAATAGGCATAAGCAACACAAGGAAAGATGTACATGGACTAATTATTTGATGTTGAGGAATTACGGTTACCTTGAAGGTGTGATTATGATACTGTGATTTTATCATAAGATATGGTCATTATCCTTTAGAGGCACTAAACTATTTATGGAGGAAGTCACAGGAGTTCTGAGATTTGTTTCAGAATAATCTGGAAGAAGGCAGTGGGGTGGGGCAATGACACAAGGTTAGCTGTGAATGGTTACCGATTCAGGGTGAGGGTGTGTGCAGCATCGTTATTCCAGTCTTTCTACTTCATTTATGTATTTGACTTGCTCTGTGATAAAATATAGGATGAATGGACTAAAGCATTACAATGATTCAAGGGAGAATTTAGCAATAAACCAACTACAGTGTCCCCTGTAAGTGACAAGCAAAGTCCCTATCTTCTGACAGACGAAACACAGCCCTCACCAGCACCACACAAGACCCAAGGCTCAGCTGCAGCAGGTGTGAACCGCGGGCTACTGAAGATCGCATCCAGGTTCCCTCTACTTTGAAACTCAAATTTACTCTTCTTCCAGATTCAGGAATTGTGTGGGGCAGTGTAAACTGCTGAATGCACTGAGAGAAAGTCCACCTGCCCCAAACCCACACCAACCCTGGAACAAGACTCGATGGTGACATGGGACCCATGAGAGGACACAGTAGCCTCTCGTTCCCAGGGTGGGCACTCTGCCTTTCCACTGCCAGCGGGATGAAAAAGGCACTGGTCTAAAAAGAAAGGAAATCATCCTATCAGGCCACACCATTATGTTAATCTGGATACTTTCTCTTCCACATTACCAGTTTATGTTTCACACCCTGCATCCGTTGTACGCAATTTTGTGTTCTGTTGGCTTTCATTAGTGTTCTCCCACGGTGGCATAAAGACTTCAGAGCCTCTACTTTGAATTCACATTATTCCAGGCAGTAAGCATTCCATATTGTTCAGCCTCCGCGTTCCCCATCATTAGTTCCTCAGGGAATGTTGGTGGAACACTGCTCTGGGATGAGGTCCTTTGTGTCCAGGTGTGCTTGCCTCGGGTGCCCCCCAGCCTCTCCTGCAGGGAATCAGGAAGCACTGTGCAGCAGGAAGCTGAAGGGTTCCACAAATACTCTTAGGGCTAGGATTGCATGTCACCCTCAGGCACACACAAGGGCCCCTGGGGCACCGGCTCAGAAAGGGCGGAAGCATCCCCTCTCCACGGCTGAGGGTCGGGAGGCCTTCCCGGAACCTCCGATGCTCATCATGGGCCCTGCCTGGCTGGAGGCTGCAGCCTCTGCTGCTACCCTGCCCGTGCTGTGTGCCCCAGACGTCACTGTCCGAAACTCGCTCTTCTGCCGATTGTCGCAACTCCCGTGATAAGAAGACAATCATCATGAGAGGCGGACAGTCCCTCTTTTGCTGCTGCAACACCCACGCCCTGCACAGAGCCAGAGACAAGAGCCCTCGCTCCCCTCAGGCCGCAGCACAGCTGCTCCCTGTCACTCAGCTTCCCGTCTCCACGCGGCCCTCCAATGCTTCTGGGGCTCTTCCACTACCCATCTCATGCGGTCAGGCTTCTCTAGCTCTATGGCCTGCTATGTTTCCGGCAGTTAGGAAGAGAATGTCTGACCCAAATGTCCCAATTCCATCCTGGAAGGAAGAGAAATAAGCAAATTCTGGTTTCCTGGAAAAGATCATTAGTCCTATGATCCCCAGCATGGCAACACCAGCCTCACGTGTTCCTCTTTTCAGAGCCCCCAGGGGAACACTGTGACCACACAGCTCTGACTTCATGCCGACCCTCCCAGGCCCTGTCCTCCTCATTCTCCAGTGCTCCTTGTGCTCTGAAGTGGGCCAGGGAAGGTGGGCCAGCAACTACTGGGGCGGGGGCACTCTGACATTTGTGGCTCTCCAGCCTCCGCAGGAGCAAGGAACTGGCAGGGCCTCGCCAGGCCTTGCCTAAGACCAAGAAGATTCAGAGACTCTGCCAGCAGCAGTGAGGGCAGGGCAGTGAGGCAGCTGGTGCAACCCCACAGGGACAGCAGGCAAAGCTGGCCGGCAGCGGGGCCGCAGGTGCACATTCTCGGTATTCTGAACTAGGAGGGGAAACTGCAAAAATGTAAGACAGAACAGCAGTCATCTCCCGGTGCCTCAGTGGTTCTCAAAAATCGATTCTAATACACAAATAAAAAGTGCTGATATGAGAGTTGAGAATGCAGAAGAAAAACAGATCCAGACACAGCTTTTTAAAGTTTTTTTAAAAATAAAATAAAATAGTTTAAATATACACATTTAAAAATAAATTCAAACAAGTCAGTTACAAGTGTTGGTATTCATGGACAGCCTCGAGTTCAGATATTTGTTTCGACTTTTAGTTCAGGAAGTAGTGTCAACCCTACACATTCCTTTTATCCCTGATTATGGAAAGTCTGCCTTGGACTTGATTTCTTTTCCTGGCAATAGAGAAAAAAGCAAAAGTCCCTGTGAGATATGGGGACTGCATTGGACCTGTGCAGCAGCGCACGAGGCAGCCCAGGCCAACTCTGGGAAAGCCAGGCACAAGTTAAAAGGAAGGAAAACAAGTCTTAACCTTTCTGGAAGTTGAACATCACTTCCAATATCTGCCTGGGATCCAGAGCTTGGATGAGCAGATTTTGCTTCATGGTTTCATGAATATTTTCTACTCTTACCACCTCTCAACCGAGAATCCCAGAGCCATTTACAGACTTACAGCATCACAGCATCAAGGTTCATGTAAAAGAAACATAGAGAAGTACAAGAAATAAAAAGGATTTGGTAGCACAAAACAAAGATGACACAGGAGGAGAGGAAGGTCGGAAGAGAGAGCAAAAATATGAAAATAATACTGAGTATTAATTTTTGTTTAGCTCTAGCCAGATACTTGAACGAAGCAATTTAATGTATGCTTTGGCCAGAGGGGGACATATCTGTAATTTCAGCATTTTAGGAGGCCGAAGCAGGAGGGTTACAGTTCAAATCCTGCCTAGAAATTTAGCAATACCCTGTGTCTCAAAAACTACAGAGGGTTGTAATCCCAGAACTCAGCAGGCAGAGGAAGGATTAGCATGATTCTGAAGCCAGGCTGGGCTACACAGTGTCCAAGGACAGCCTGAGCTACATAGTGAGACCCTTTCTCATAAAACCAAAAAACAAACAAATGAACAAACAAAAAATAAAGAGGGCTAGGGATACAGTTCAGTGTGAAGACCCTTGGTAAAATAACCAGTACGGGGGCGGCGGGATCCTCTTGACATCACTTTCCCTGTTTATGAAAATATATGGCCCCCAACAATCCTGTGTTCCGACTTTCGTCTCCTCAAACCGCAATCAGCATCCCTCTCCCCTCCCTCCCCTCTGCCTTTCCAGCCCTGCACACCTGGGACCTCCGACATGGGTTACTGCCGGTTTCCTGGGTTTATCTTTTGTCCTTTGCATTATGCTGGAGAACAAGCTGAGAGTCACAGCACTCACAATAGTCCCTTTCCCAGGTGAGGAGGTGGACTGGGCACAGGTCCTGCAAAGGAGTTGATTGACCCAGAACCTGGCATGCGGGAGCCTCCCAGGGGTGGGCAGAGGCAAGTAGACAGGCTAGATAAGTCTGCACAAGTCTGCACTGCCACCTGGCGGCCGCTGGGAGAGTCTCACACAGTACTTGCACCCCCCCTCCAAGGGACTGACACTCCATGGGACTGACACACAGTCCACAGGACTGACACACACTTCATGGGACTGACACACACTCCATGGCACTAACACACACTCCACGGGACTGACACACGCTCCACGGGAGTGACCCACGCTGCACGGCACTGACACATGCTCCATGGGACTAACATATGACACACACTCCATGGCACTGACACATGCTCCACAGCACTGACACATGCTCCATGGCAGTGACCCACGCTCCATGGCACTGACACATGCTCCATGGCAGTGACCCACGCTCCCTAGTACTGACACACACTCCACGGGATGGACACACGCCCCACGGCACTGACACGCTCCATGGCACTGACACTACATAGGACTGACACACGCTCCATGGGACTGACACACGCTCCATGGGACTGACACACGCTCCATGGCACTGACACTACATAGGACTGACACACGCTCCATGGGACTGACACACGCTCCATGGGACTGACACACG
>RJWT010052150.1:0-10601 GCA_004365215.1 Cuniculus paca
CACCTACTAATAATGATAGTTTAACTTCTTCCTTTCCTATCCTTATTTCTTTTATTTCTCTTTCTTGTCTAATTACTCTGGCTAATGTTTCCAGAGCTATATTGAATAGGAGTGGTGATACTGGACAACCTTGTCTTGTTCCTGATTTTAGATTGAAAGCATTCAGTTTTTGTCTGTATGATGTTGGCTGTTGGTTTGTCATAGATGGCTTTTATCTAATTGAGGTACAGACCATCTATTCTGATTTTCTGTAGAGTTTTTATCATGAATGAGTGCTGGACTTTGTCAAAAGCTTTTTCTGCATCTATCGATATGATCATGTGATTTTTGTCTTTGGTTTTGTTTATATGATGTATTATGTTTATTGATTTGCATATGTTAAGCCATCCCTGCATTCCTAGGATGAATCCCACTTAGTCATGGTATATGATCTTCTTGATGATTTGCTGGATTCTGTTAGTATTTTATTGATAATTTTTGCATCTATGTTTATTAGGGAGATTGGCCTTTAGTTCTCTTTTTTGGTTGGGTTTTTGTCTGACTTTGGTATCAGAGTAATACTTGCCTCCAGGAATGAGTTAGTGAGAATTGTTTCTCTTTCAATTTCATTAAAGAGTTTGAAGCATATTAGCATTAAATTCTGTCTAAATTTCTAATATAATTCAATTGTGAATCCATCAGGAACTGGGCTTTTCTTTGTTGGTAGATTTTTAATTACATTTTTTTATTTGATTAACTGATATTGGGTTATTCATTATTTTTATATCTTCTTTATTCAGTTTTGGTAAATCATGCATTTCCTGGAATCTGTTCATTTCTTCTGTGCTTTCTATCTTATGCAAATAAAGATTTTCAAAGTAGGTATTGATGATCTTCTGAATTTCCACAGGCTATCTAGTGATTTCACACTTTTCATTCAGTATTGCATAATTTCAGTTTTTCTTTCATCTTTTAATAAGGTTAGCTAGGTGTTTCTCAATATTGTTTATTCTCTCCAAGAACCAACTCTTTGATCCTTTTATTCTTTGTATTATTTTCTTAGTTGTAATTGCATTAATTTCTGCTCTGATGTTTATAATTTCTTCCCTTCTATGGGTTTAGGGCTTGACTTGTTCCTTTGTTTTTTCCTAGAAGCTTCAGGTGTAGCATTGGGCTCTTTATTTGTGCTCTTTCTGTCTTCCTGATGAGAATTCACTACTATAAACATCTCTCTTAGGACTGCTTTGATTGCATCCCACAGGTTTCTGTAAGTTCTATTTTCATTTTATTTTGATTGTAGATATATTTTAGTTTCTTCTTTAATTTCATCTGTGTCCCATTGGTCATTCAGGAGGGTGTTATTCAATTTCCATATGTTTATGGAGTTTTTCTAGTTTGTATTGTCATTAATTTCCAATTTTATTGCACTGTGGTCAGATAATATACATGGGATAATTTCAATTCCTTTGCATTTACTTAAGCAAGCTGTATGGTCTATTTTAAAGAATGTCTCATGTGCGACTGACAAGAATGATGTTTCTGATGTTGTGTGGAACACCATAAACATCTACTAAGTCCATTTGTCCATAGGTTTGATTCAGTTCAGTTATTTCTTTGCTGATTTTTTGTCTAGTTGATCTGTATCTTTGTAACAATGGGGTTTTATGGTCCAAGTTATAACTGTGTTATTGCTTATTTTTTATGTCTATTAATATTTGTCTTATATAGTTGGGTGCTGCAGTACTTGGTGCATATATATATATATATATATATATATATATATATATATGATTGCTATTTTTTCCTCTTGAATTTTTCCCCTCACAAGATGGCAATGACCTTCTTTATCTCTTTTAATCATTCTTGATTTGAAGTTCATATTCTCTGCAAACAGAATATCTGCCCCTGCTTTTTTCTGGATTCTTGTTGCATGGATATTGTTTTCCATCCTTTGACATTTAGTCTATGAATTTCATTTTGAGTTAAATGCATTTCTTGTATACAGCATACTGTTGGATCTTGTTTCTTGAACCATTCTGCCAATCTGTTTCTTCTAATTGGTGATTTGAGGACATTTACATTGCTGGTTATAAGCAATATATATTGGCTGATCTTAGTGATGGTATTTTCCTGCTCTTGGTTTCCTGCTTTTCCTCTCTGTTTAATTGCTTGCCTGCTTCATATTTTCTTTCCATTGCTGTTCTTGGAATTATGGTCATTTTTATCTCTTTCAGAATCCTTAATAGTGTTGGTTTGGTGGACATGAATTACTTCAGTTGTTCTTTGTCATGGATGTTTCCTATTTCACCATTATTTTTGAAAGATAGTTTTTAATAGGCACATTGGTCTGATTTGAAAGTTCTTTTCTTTCAAGGCTTGAAATGCTTTACTGCAAACTCTTCATGCATTTGTTTGAGAAGTCTGCCATGGTTCTGTGTCTTGGTTACTTTTCTCTTGTTGTTGAGACAAAATACCTGATGCCCAAAGTGAAGTAAGGAGAGGTTTATTTCATACAGTTTTGGGGGTTCAGTCCATACTTAGCTGGTTCCAAGGCAGGGTGGTGTGACTGAGGAGGCAGTTGTTCATCGCGGCTGCAAGCAGCAAGAGTGAACTGTGCAAAAGAGGAAAAAACCCGCCTCCTTCTCGACCTTACATTGTATGTTGGCTCCACCACTGGGCAGGTGCACAACTCATACCACCAATCCCAGCACTAGACAACAAATCAATCACAAATGCTAGATTCAGCCACTTCCATGACTGCATGAGGCTTGCAGGGGGGCCGCCTATATTCAAACCATAACATTTTGTTAGGCTTTCCCTTATACATGTTTCTTTTCTCTAACAGCTTTTAATAATATGTTCTTGTGATGAATTTATGGGATCTTGAGTATTATATGTCTGAATGTAGATTTAGTTTGGTTATGGCTAACTGGGGTTCTACATGAATCACTTACATGTGTGTCAGATTCTTTTCCCATGCTTGGAAAGTTTATGCTATTACTTCTACAAATAGTTGTTTTTTTTTTAAATATTGTTTGTGTTGGCTCTGCCTTTTCATTGACAGCAATTATTCTTATATTATTTTTCTTAGCATTGTCTTGGAGTTGTAGAATTGTTTCCTGATATTTTGTTATTTTCAAGAGGTTTTTCCTTTCATGGCTGCTAGCTGCAATCCTGTCTTTAAGGTCTGGAATTCTGTCTTCAGTTTCATTTAAACAGTTTTGCCAGCTTTCAATGGAATTTTTGATTTCCTGGATATCTACTTGAATCCACTTCATGCATTCTATTTCTTTCCTTTATTGATCATTCATAATTTCTATCTTCTTCCTATCATTATCTATTTTCTTATCTATCTCTGCTCTAGATATTCTGAGTATTTCATTTACAAATGTTGACATTTTGTTTTTAATATGAGAGATAATTTCTGATCTGATTTTCTTTATAACCTCATAGATTTGTTTATTTATTTCAGTTGATATCATTTCAGAAATTTCAGGTGTGTATCTCTCATTTTCTTCTATATTGATGACTCATGGACTTATTCTGGGTGGGTTGGAGGTCTGAGATTGCATTTTGCTTCTTCATTTTGTCATCTTGTGGGTTCATGAGATGGTGGAGAGGTGCTGGGAATGACTGTCACACCACTTTTTGGTGCCCCAAATATGGGTTCCCAGCAATGGAGAAGAAGAGATGGGAATGACTGCACACCACATTTTCATAATTCATTCACCTGTTAATGGGTATGTCACAGCTTAGCCATTGTGAATTGCACTGATACAAATATCACCATGAATACATCACTGTAGTATGCAGTCCGTGATTGTTTCTGGAATACAACCAGGTTGTGTATCTGGATTTAATGGTATTTTAAATGGTTTAAATGTTCATAGACAGCAAACCTATGGCATGAATGTTATTTTATATTCTTTTAAGGCAAAAGATGTTAATGTACAAATTGTTCTTTTCTAAACTAAAATCTCAAAATTGAGGTTTAATTGCAGTGTTGTGATAAGTGGATTTTGGGTTGTCATTTGGGCACTCACTTGCAGAAGGTTTGCCATCATTGGTTTAGACTTTTGAGGAATCTTCATACTGATTTCTACACAGCTTGTAGTAGTTTACCTTCCCAGAAACAATGCAGGCACCTTCCTTTTCCTCTGCATTCTCATTTGTAGCTGCTTGTGATTTTTTTCTGTGTCTTTTCTATTGGCCGACATTTACAGTTTGTGCAGTACTATTTTTTTTTAACTATCTTCTTCTAGATTAGTTTGAGTTACATATAATGATGCCTCTACCATTATTGTTTTGGTTGAGGACTGCTTTGGCTATTCTGATACTTTTTCTATATTTAATGAAATTCACAATAGCTTTTTCTAGTTTGTTGAATAATATTGCTTTTTAATAGGAATTGCATTAAATGTATAGCTCTCCACTACAGTCATTTTAACAGTTTTCACACTACCAACCCAAGAACAAGGGATTTTTTTTTCCATTGTCTGTTATCTTCTTCAATTTCTTTCTTCAAGGTACTGTTAAATTTCACTATAGAAGACTTCCACCTTTTTGTCTATGCTGATTTCTATGTATTTAAATTTTGCAGTATTAGTGAAGAAATATTTTTTTGATTTCCTTCTCAGTGGGTTCATCATTGGTGTACAGGAACACTAATTTATTCTTATGTATTGGTTTTGTTTCCAACTACTTTGCTCAACTTGTATGTCAGATCTAAAGGACCTCTGGTGGAGTATTTTTGGGTACTGTATGCAAACAGTCATATCACCTGCAAAAAAGAATAATTTTACTTCATTTTCCTATTGAAAATCCATTTTCTTTCTCTTTACTAGTTGTTCTGACTAAAATTTCAAGCTCTATACTGAATGGGAGTGATGGGGGAAGATATTCTTGTCTCCTCCAAGATGTTAGAGGAAATTCTTCTAGGTGTTTTCCTCATTTAATATGATGTTTGCTGTGGGTGTGACAGATCTGGCTTTTTTCATTTTCAGGTAAATTACTTTCATACCAATTTGCAATAGAGTTCTTAGAGTACAGGAATGAGTGTTGGATTTGTCAAATGCTTTTTCAGGATATATTGAAATGATCATAAAATTTTATTTTTGAATCTATTTATGTGATTCATTACATTTACTGACTTACATATGTTGAACCAATCTTGGATTCTTGAGATAAAATCAACTTGATCTTGATGCATGATTTATCTAATGTGCTGTTGAATTCTATTAGTAAGGACCTAATTGAGTCTTGTGTTTATATTCAAGAAGGATATTCATCTGTTTCTCCCATTTTTGTGGAGACCTTATCTGGTTTTGGTATTACGGTATTGCTGCTGTCATAGAATGAATTTGGGTGGAGACATCCTTTCTATCACATGGAAAAATTGGGGGAGGGAGGGAATTGGTGTTTGTTCATCATTGAAGTTCTGATTTTATTCAACTACAAATTCATCTGGTTCTAGACTTTTCCTAATTAGAATTGTCTAATACTACTTCAAACTTATCACTTGTTATTGATATGCTTAGATTTTGTATATATTCTTGGCACAACTTAGGTACTTCATAACATAAAGCTTAATGTTTAGGAATTTAACCATTGCTTTCAGATTCTCTGAATTATTGGGACATAAATTTTGAAAGCAGTTTCTGATGTTCCTCTGAATTTCAAAGATGCCTGCTGTAATTTCACATTTTTATTTTCATTTTTTTTTAAAGCAGAATATATTTATTGGTAGAAAGAAAGAAAGCTTCTGCCAGAGGGACAGAAGGTGTCCCCAGTGGGTTGCCTATTTTCAATTTTCTTAATTTGAGCCTTCTTATTCTTTCAGTAACTTTTGTTAAAGGTTTATCAACATTCTTTACCTTTCAAAGAAACAAATCTTTCGTTTGCAGATTCTTCCTGTTTTTTTTAAAGGTTCAGTTTCATTAATTTCTTCCACAACACTCATATGTTTGTTTCTTCTAGTGGGTTGGTCCTTGTGTGTGTATCTAGTTTTATAATTGTCTTTTAATTAAAGAGTTATAGCCTGGGATTTAGCTCAGTGGCCCAAGCACCTTCCTGGCAAGCATGAGGTCATGAGTTCCATCTCCAGTATCAAAAACGAAACAAAACAAAACAAAAATTAAAGAGTTATAATTATGAAGAGGGAATGTTATTATTAAAAGCTATGCACAAGTTCTTGTCACTTTCTTGTTTTTCTTGTGTTTGATTCCTTTCTATTGTTTATTCTTTTAGCTTTTCTTTCATTGAACTTTCTTTTTCCTATTGTCTCTCAACTGTTGTCATGTTTCTTTGTATTGAGGATTCCTTTAAGCACTTCCAGCAATGCTAACCTGGCAGACATGAATTTGTCTACTTTATATTTCACATAGAAGGTCTTTATTTTTCCTTTGATTTTGAAAGATTCTTTGTAGGATACATTAATTTGGGTTAGCAATTACTTTCTTTCAGGCCTTAAAAAAATTTCAATTTAATTCCTCCTGGCCCTTATGTTCGCTTGTGAGGAAGCTGCTGCTATTCTCATAGCATAGTTTTGGCATTTAGACTGTGGTGTGTTGCAGGCAGGTTATTTTCTGATTATGTCTATGTGTGGTTCTAAATGCCTCCTTTACCTAGGTACTGGTCTCATCACAAAAATTGAGGATATTCTATGCTGTAATTTCATTGGATATTTTTAATCCATTGTACTTTATTTCAACACCTTCTACTAGTGCAACAGACTTTAAATTCACTCTTCTGGATTTATGTAGGAATTCATCTGTAGTTGGATCACTGTTGTTCATTCCTCTTCTTTTCCCACTTCTACTCTGTATGCTAGCACTTCTACCCTATTTTTTGCACCAGATATTCTATCTTCTGATTGATCTTTGCTGCCTAAATT
The DNA here is from genome assembly GCA_004365215.1 of Cuniculus paca. Classification (NCBI taxonomy): domain Eukaryota; kingdom Metazoa; phylum Chordata; class Mammalia; order Rodentia; family Cuniculidae; genus Cuniculus; species Cuniculus paca. The sequence goes on from RJWT010052150.1 coordinate 6,872, forward strand.
TCCAATAGAGTTTTTAAAATTTAATTTATTGATGTTTTCACCTTCAGGATTTCTACTTGGTTCTTTTTCAGAACTTCTCTCACTTGCTGAAAAAGTCTTTTAGATTCTGCATTATCTTCTATAATTAATTCAATTGCTTTTCATATCTTCCTTGAGCTCATAGGTCAACTTAGTTATTAATTCATTCATCTGTTTATCTGTCTCTTTATGGATCCTATTGGCCATTTTAATTTTCAGTTTTTTAAATACTTTGCCTCTAATTTCATCTACATCCTCAACTGTGAGGTTAGCTTTTGCAGAGTTATGTATTTATGCAGGCATCTTATTACTTTGTTTTCTCATTTTAGTTCTGCCTCTGTGTTGATGTTGGGAGTTTAGCTTGGAAATACATCTCTTCTCTTGTATAGTTGGAGAGTTGTAAGTGATTATCTCTTCCAAATGTGCCCAGGATTGCAAGTATGACTTCTTAGAAAAATTTCAACTCATCCTTTTCTGGATACTCCTAACACTGATGGATATAAATCAGAATATTTTTTGGAATTGCCAAGGTACAAGATGGAGATTATTCATTGAATAGTGCCCTCTCTAGTGATCCAAAAAGATGCCGTGTGTCACTGACAGTGTACTGGGATACTGATTGCTGGTCTTCTTGTGTACCTAATAGCTACCATGTGTGGTTGTTGTTGCCACTGTCTAAGTTGCCTCCTCTCCTCCATGAAGTGGCACTGAGGGTCTACCAGTACATAGTGGGGACTAAGAGCTTGTTCTTTACCCACCAAGGCCCATGCCTAGAGTATACTTGGACACAGTCCTAGTGGGCAGTAAACTTAACTTTCTTGACATTTTGAAAGAATCTTTTTTTCAAAATGTAAGAAGCATGCAAATGGATTCCCCACACAGCATCCAGTTAACTTGTTATGAGTCTTAACTTTTACTCTGGAGAAGAGTAAATCTGACAAAAATCATTTCTGTTTTGTTTAAGAATTTCTCTATTGCTAACATGATAAGTAAGAAGATAATCTATCCATAATTTTATGTAGGAAGCTGCCAATCATTGTTGTTTCTTGAATCTCACTTATGAAAGTTTCATATGTCATAATACCTGTTGTTAAAAAGCTAATTAGCAAGCCAGGTGTGGTGGTGTGACCTGTAATCCTAGCCCTCAAGACGTTTAGTCAGGATTGGAGGCCAGACTGAACTACACAGCAAGACCCTGTCTCAAAACAAAACAAGACAGACAGAAAGAAAGAAAAAGCTAATGAGTAAATACATGTTAAACAAGTTATAGTAACTATATTAGAACAGAAATGAAAAAAGGTTATATATGAGTATTAAGGAAAGCTGTTAAATTCCCTTGCAGACTTTATTTCAACCTATGATTTCCTGCAGACATCAGAATCCCATGTAAAGAATCATCAAATCAAGATTGGTATGATTGTAACTATGTAAGAAGGAACAATGGAAAAAATTCTCTCTCAGAGATGCACAGTTCCTACTCACCCGCGTAAACCTCAAGTAGCTTTGTATGAGAAATGTTGCTATGGGCAGAACCACACTCTGACCTACTGTCATGGCCAGTGTCAAAGAATCAACTGAACTAGACAATATCAAAAGGGTAAGCAATGTAATGAAGAAAGCCTCCACTGCTGGTTTCATTCCTTACAAAGAAAAAAAAAGAAGAGATTAGATCATCTGCCTAGAGTGTCACGTATTTGTGATAGGTTACTGTGCACATAGCATTACAATATTCTGAGAAACTAACATCAGAATAACAAAGTAACCAACTAACAAGGTACCCTAGCTCGCCAATTTTATTGTCCCCTGCATGTAAATGTAGAAACTCATCACACAGTTTTCTATTCACACTTATTTCAAAGGCACTTTTGCACATACTACCTGCGATCAGTACTTGTAATTATGAATATTTTCTGATTCCTGAGATGGAGAGTTAGAAACACCAAAACTAGTCAGAGTTCTGCTGTGTTCTCTCACAGGAAATTCAACAATGACACATTCACTTAAGCAGACATTTCCACAGTATTCATTGTTTGCTATAAATGCATGGGTATAGAAACTAGATCAGAATTACATGACCTAAGAGTTTTTAATATCTTCAGAAAAGGCGAATACTTTCATAATGTAAGTCCCCAGTGACAAAGCACCGCACAACACTGCAATGGAGAAAGTGGTATTGAAGTTTGAAAAACTACTTTGTAAACAATAATGACCTGGTGCTATAGGTTAAACAGTCTGAAGATTGGGAAATGTGTGCAATAATACCAGTCAGTAGTCTTGGGCTCTGTATGATAGTCCTAATATTTATGACATAACTCTTATTAATATAATGAAAGACTCAAAGCTCTATTAGTGGTTACATCCTTTATCATGTTATAAAATATGTACTTCTAGTGCAAATGTTTTTGTGTGTGCATATGTGCAATGAGTCGGTGGTGAACTCTGAATATACTGCACAAATGAATCTTCCATCCATGAAACAAATATTTCCATTAATTCAATAAATACCAAAATCATCTTCTTTCTCTCATTGGAAAATGGGAGAGGTAGAGAATACAGGTGTATATTGAAATTTTGATATCTCTGTCTGTATTTATATGTGTATGAATATTTATAACTGTGCATACATAATTTGATAGATTAATAGAAAGATATACTTTTACAAATATAGAGATGTTAAAGTTATTAAGTACCTGTCTAAATTTTATTTTTATTTAGACATATATGTTGAAAGACATATAAAGTACACAGATATTTGTGATAAATGTCCCAGGTTTTGCAAGGTAGGCGCAAACATTTTTACAAATGTTTGCCATATTTCAGTATATGTCACAGTAAATGTTTGTCTTAATAAAATATAATTCTACAAATAGTTTCAAAATTTCAGTTAAAAAATCTTAGGAATAACATCCACATTGAATGGGAAATTTAAAGTGTGTATGCTTAGTGGTTACGGGCTTCCATAGCTTGTGGCTTCACCTGCAGTTTTGAGAATCAGAAATATACTGACAAAAGAAAATTGGCTCCACCTCACACCCAAGACTAAAGACACAGCCTCTTCATCTTGCCACTTACCTACTATGATGTACAGAATGAAAGTAAAGATAAAACTTTGCAAGAACCTCTTGGGTACCAAATCACACAACAGTTTTCCCAGGAAATAAGATGATACTCTGTAGAATCCACTCATGTACTCGTGCCTATAGAAGACAAATACAGAATATGTATCCTTGTTAACTTAATAAGGCATAAACTTATAGGTGAGATTGTTTCTCTACAGATTTCTGCTGCCACATGTGTGAGATCTTCACACATCTTCCATGCTTCCTCTAACTCTTCATGCTCTCAGATGCCAGCACTTCTGCATATCAGCCACAGGAGGCTCTCACTGTGATCCTCTCTCATTATCCATCCCTCCTGTGGTCATCCATGACGTCCTCAGAATCCTCCACCCTGTGCACAGAGTCTGTGTCACCACACTCTTGTCAGAGACTGTGCTTTTCTGATGCTGGCTCTCTGTGGAGAGCAGCGCTATTCTCAGTGGGCATGAGGGCTCTCCTGGCATCACTTTTGATTATGAGGAAGGTGACATTATTATTCTCTAAGACCTCAAATGTAGCTTCAGATCACTAATCTGATTTTACTTCTATTATTCTCATGATTTTAAAATGGATTTCTTTTAGTGACTATGACTCTAACCTACACGGTCCTGTCA
>RJWT010052151.1:0-10600 GCA_004365215.1 Cuniculus paca
TTGTGGCCCATGCTGGCCTCAAACTCACATTGATCCTCCTGACTCAGCCTCCAGAGTGCTGGGATAATAAATGTGTGCCACCACTCCTGGCTAGCATCTCTTTTACGTAAAGACAAACAGTGTACTTTAAAGCCTGATTTTTCTCAATCCATCTTGTTTTGTTTGTTTTGGTTTTTGTTTTCGTTTTTTTGAGACAGGATCTCTATGTAGTCCAGGCCGACCTTGAGCTTATTTGTAGCCAAGGGTAGCCTTGAACTTACGGCAGTCCTGCCTCAGCCTCCCACGTGCTGAAATTATAGGCATGTGCCACCACATCTGACTCTCGATACATATTTAAAGATTTTTCTAATTATTTCATACCTAGCAATAATGTCTTGACTCTTTGACTGAGATCAAGTAGGTATTATAAAACCTTACTACTTGATTTTTTTTTTTTCAAAAAAGGTTTCCAAAATCCAAATTAGACTAATAGTGAAATACCATTTGTCCATGTGGCAGAAACTAAGAGAATAATACCCAGTGTTGACTAAGGTGCAGAGCAATGAGCCCTAGAGGTTCTACCTTTGTGGAGGTATAAATTAGCATCAGCCTTTGTACAGGGCAATTTGGTACTGGGTATCAGGTAAAGGATTAACTGTACCCTTTAAGTGTTTCACTTTGATGATTTATAATAGTAAAAAATAATAATAATGTTATTTTTAGAGGGTAGATTTGAGGATTGAGTCAGAGTTCTGTAGCTTGCTTTTATAAAGAAGTCCTTATTTCTGTTTTCCCTGATGGTTTTGCAGAGCGTTTGAAACGTGAGGAACGGCGTAGAGAAGAGCTTTATCGTCAATATTTTGAGGAAATCCAGAGACGCTTTGATGCTGAAAGACCTGTGGATTGTTCTGTGATTGTGGTCAACAAACAGACTAAGTAAGACTGTCAGATATTTCTCCTAAACCTAAACAGGCACCTAGACATTGCTTGGGGCTGAGTAGTTTTTTTTTTTAAGCAGTGGCCAGGTTTATTAGAGAAAATAAAAGTTGAAAGTAAGGGAGAAACTGGCTCTATAGAGTGAGCTTGGGCCAAATAAAAGAAGAAAAAGAAAAGGGTACCCAGAAGAAAGCTGGGTGGGCTGCTGTGAAGAAAGTCACAATAGCAAGTTCTTCTTGGCATGTGTGTCTTTTATGCAGTCCAAACCTCAAGGAAACCCACAAGAACTTCTATACATGGGTCCTGAGAGGCAGTCCTGAAATCTCACACCTCAGCTGACATAGGTCTAGGCCATCCTGTTACATCTGTTCAGATTCTCCTGAGAAGTCCTTGTGCAGGGCTATGGAAACTGTTCTACACACGTGTTGTGGTATCTTCTATCAGAACACATGTGACCTGGTATCTTACCAAGTCACATCTGCTTCCCCAGCCAGCTTTGCCACACCCTAATCTCCTATCTCATTTTCCCCTGAGAGACACAAATTCTCATAATTCTTTATGGGGCGCTGAGGAAGTGGAGGTCGCTGTCTTCTATAGCTTCTTCAAGTTAGAAGGGGCTATAGACTCTACCTACTGGGGATTGTGTGCTCTTTAACTACCTTGGGGTCCTGTGGCTCACTGACTAGGTTGAAGAAAGGAAAACCTATCAGGAAACAAGAGAAGAGTTAATGACCTGTTAGCCTAAATATGAGGAGCAGGTCAGATTTCCATGCTTCGTGTAGCAGCACTGGAGTCTTACTTTTTGAAGAGAAAATTCAAGTCTTCAGAGGCTGACAGTAGTAGCTTTCTCCTTTTGGATGATCTCTTCGTACAGTTCAGATGGGACTGGCTTTAGTCTAGAAAGATGAATCTAGTAACCTATATCTGCCACTGCTACTGCAGTGGGTGTGATGAGAATCCTGACGAAAAGAGTAAGGACTGTCTTAAAACCTTTGTGGGAGAACTAAGTAGATTTCCGTTTTTCTGTTGAAAAGGAATTTTGCTATTCAAAGACAAACAAATTGGGAGTCTGGATGTGGGGGGATAGAGAAAAAAATGCATCTTTTAAATCTAAGACTAAGAACCTGAAATTTTGGGAAAGAATTGTGTATGGATCTGCCAATGGATTGACACGACAGCCTCATTAATGAGGCAGAGGTCTAGTACCACCCTGTGTTCTCCTGAGGGCTTTACTACAGAGAGAAGGGGAGTATTTTAAGGAGACTGATAAGGTTTCAAAAGGCCATATTAGAAACTTGTCTATGAGAGGCTGGAGGCCTTTACATGCCTCCTTGATTGGAGACTGCTTTTGGTTAGGACATCAGTCTTAGAATATTGGCGAAGCAGAATTTGCCTTACGAGGTATTCCATTATATCCTGCAGCAGGGTCCATTTATTGGCTGATTTGGTCAGGGAGACCTTGTATGTTCCCACCAAGTAAAATCCATTTTGGCCTTAGCTGAAATTTGAGAATTGCCCCCAATTTTGCTAGTAAATCTGTCCCTAGCAAGGGGGCAGGACACTATGGGACAATTAAAAACTCACGGTTAAACATTTGGTCTTCAAAATGACACATCAGAGCAGGAGTAAAGAATCTGCCTAAAGATCCCCTTGATCCCAACTAATAGGACCGTAGACCTAGAGGAGAATTTCCAAAGAAGGAAATCAAAACAGAATGAGCTGTCCCTGTATCAGTAATTTGAATTGGCTCACCCATGATGTCTAAGTTTACCCAGGGTTCCTCAGAGGAGATGGTGATGTCTGTGGACAGGGGCATTGTGGGTTCCCCTAGGCCTCTTCAGTCATCAGAGCAGGAAATGAGGGTTCTGGCTGACCTAGCCCCTCCCTGGGAGCAGGGACAGTCAAGTCTCCAGTGTGGCTGTGGATTCTGATATTGCTATGAGTATACGTGATCGAAAAGCCTGTCATACTGGCTTAAGCCCCAAAGAGAAATTTTCATTTAGCTTACCTGGGAGCTGACACAGTCATGTCCAGGTTCAGACTGTGCCATCAAGACACAGTCTGTGTTGGTTTCTCAGCACTGCTTTCCTTGATGATGTTCTCATGTTCGTACGGATTTTCTCCTTGAAAAAAGCAGGTGACACTGGCCCCAAATGCATCTCCTTGGTAAGCCCATTGGAAAGAGAGCTTATCTTTCCCCATACTTTCACCTAAAATCCTAAAGCGTGTTTTCTGACCTGGCTCACTTTCCCATCCTTGATCCTGGTACTTTGACCAGAAATGCTAGAACATTCTATTTGGCCAGAACTGTGAAATGTGCCCAGCCCTAGAGCTAGAGAGGTGTAGAGGTGTAATTAGCCCTGTGCAACTATGGACTGCAAGTAGAAAAGGGAATAGATGCTAGTCAAGCAAAGCGGACAACCCTGAATTCCTAATACTTTGAGAAGCACATGTCTGCATTTGTCAGCCAAGAACCGACACTGCTTTGTGAAGGGCCCTGGCCTTGCAGAACTGTTAGGTGACCATGTGCAGCCAGAGTTCATAGCACTATTCTCCCACCTCTGTTTACATTCTGTCCTTGAAGAGGCAGAGCAGAGAAACACAAGGGAGAATAACAGCTTGAAGGCTTGAAAGTAGTCGTGTTCCCTTTCCGCAGGTAGTATGTAGCTTCATGTTATTTTCTTAGCAGTTTGGGGTTAAAGAGCTAATTTCAAGACAGTGACTGGGGAAATAGGTGTTGAGACACCAAGCAACAGGCAGAGTTCACAGAGTCTAAGCTGTCTTGTTCAGAGACAGATGGTATTCTTCCTGTAGATGGCTTTTTCTGAGCACATCATAATAGCTTACATTTTCATTTTCACAGTAACCATATTACGTATTTATTCATTAAGCAAGTTTTCTGTGTGTATGGTAGATACTAGGTACTGGGGCTCTAATAAGCAAATACACACAGCCCTTTCTCTTATGGATCTCACAGCCTCGCTGGAATGATGAGAAAAGTAAGTACATAAGTGATGAGTCCTATGAGGAGAATATCAGGGATCTGATTTACATTGGAAGGAAAGTCCAGGAAATGACATAAGAACTGAACCTTATTTGTCATAGGAACCTAAGGCCTATTATTCCTGTTTTATGGGTTAAAAAAATAATAAGAAAATAAATTGATGTTGCTAAGAGGTAAATGGATCTGCTTAAAAAGCTTGACAACTTGGCAGTCAAATGTTGGGGCTGGTCCAAACCCATTTTTCTTGTGTCAAAGCCTTTTCCCACTGTGTAATGCAGCCTCTGCAAAGACATATAAATGCCACAAGTCTTAGGCAGCAGGATAGTATTAAGAAAGGACGATTGAACTGGAGAAAAAAGAAAAAGGTATCAAATACTGTGCTACTGACAACTTTCTGTGTGACTTCAGGCACGTCACAATCATTCTAACCAGAAGAGCTAGTGTAAAAGGAAGGAATTGCTCTAGATCCTTGGGGCCTAATGGCACTAAGGCAGGCTAGATTCTGAGTTCTCTGTAGGAGCACACACAGCTGGCTGAGGCACAGTAGTGTGCACATTGAGACTGGATCAGGGAGTGCTCAGCTGAATCTTACTTGTTCTTACAGAGATTATGCTGAATCTGTGGGACGGAAGGTCCGGGACCTAGGCATGGTTGTAGATTTGATCTTCCTCAACACAGAGGTGTCACTGTCACAAGCCTTGGAGGATGTTAGCAGAGGAGGGTCTCCTTTTGCTATTGTCATCACCCAGCAACACCAGATTCACCGTTCCTGTACAGTCAACATCATGTTTGGAACTCCACAAGGTATGGAGACCCAAGTATACTATTGCCTCTGAGGTGGTCAGTAACATATTAATTCTTCTATATCTTATTCATAAGAAGTAGGTTTTGGGCAGGTAACTCATGTATCTCAGGTCAAATATGGTAGAGACGTTCTAAGTTTAGTGCATTGGAGATTTACATAGTCATTTATTTGTGTTTGTATTCTTAGTGATACAATTCCGCGCCTGCTATGTACTCAATCATTAAGTGTACACAGTAAGTGCTGGCAAATAACAACTAATTGTGAAGTGGGGGTAGGGGTTAGCATGTGCTGATTGCTTAGGTACATACATATTCCCACTGTGTCTGATTTCAAGCCACCAGTACAAAGTCACTGAGGAAAGAGTTGGAATGAAAAATATACACTGTTCATCTCTCAGTAGTGAGATCTAAATCTGTCCTGCAGACCTTTAGCACATACTGCACCGACTACCATAGAATCCTTGCTTTTACCCAGCTATCTAAATGGGGGACAGATAATATCACAGGCATTTAGGATGCTGTTCAGCAGTTTGCTGAGGAGCAAGCAGATGGGCTATGAAAATAGGAAGTTCTAACCCCCTAGAGGGCCAAGCCATGTTCCTTTAAGTCCTTATCCAAAGTAGCTTTTAGAGTTTTGAGCCCTGAGTGTTGAGACTCAACCAGCTGATGACTTGCCTTATGACACCCATAGCCAGCATATGTCAGGGTCTCTAGTGGATCATTTGTCTCTAAGGAGCAGTCTTCAAGGTGTGTGAGAACGTGTATGTAAAGTTCTGAGACGTCGTCTCATCACCCTGCAAGACCCTGTTGCCCACCAGTGAATACAGGAGGTTATTTAGGGTCACAGTTGGTTCTTAATCCATGGCTTTTGAACTGATGAATTCAAAATCAGTAGGCCAGCTCTGTCCTGATGAGCACAGTAGAGAGTCAGGCTTTACAGAAGGCTGCTTGGCCTCCTGCTGCTGGTCTAGAGGCTGCTGGGCTTGCCTCCCATGGTTATTCCCCACGTGGTCTCTTTGAATCTGTGGGAGGCTGTCATGTTTCTTTGGTTTTTACTACAAGTCTGTGATCCAGGAATTCCCCCAAATAAATAGCCCTATACAAGGTATGTGTTCCCCACCAGAGATACTCATTCGCCTCTTATCTCTCTCCTTAGCCCTCCCCACTCCCAATCTCAAGGCTTTTTGTCACCAAAATTGTTTTCTTGCTGGCTTGAGGTTAGAAAAGGCTTGGTAGAATACAGCAGGTGGGCACTCAAATCTGTCATGGGAGAAAATAACTCATGTCACTCCCTCCTCCAGAGCATCGCAACATGCCCCAGGCAGATGCCATGGTGCTGGTGGCCAGAAATTACGAGCGTTACAAGAATGAGTGCCGGGAGAAGGAACGTGAGGAGATTGCCAGACAAGCAGCCAAGATGGCTGATGAAGCCATCCTACAGGAAAGAGAGCGAGGAGGCCCCGAGGAAGGAGTGCGTGGGGGTCACCCTCCAGCCATACAGAGTCTCATCAACCTGCTGGCAGATAACAGGTACCTCACCGCTGAGGAGACGGACAAGATCATTAACTACCTGCGAGAGCGAAAGGAGCGGCTTATGAGGAGCAGCACCGACTCTCTGCCTGGTGAGCTACGTGGCAGGGCCGAGGTGAAGTTCTGACTCTGCATTTCTCTAATTCCCAGCCTCTGTTGGGAGGGTGCTAGGCCCGGGGCTCCTTGGGGTGGGTAAGGGAAATGAGCCTGTATCTTGGGTTCTCCCATGGGCCATTTATGCTGTAATTAATGACAATGATAACTTTCAATTCAAGTGCTGAATTCTGATCCCTGAAGTTACTGTGGCAGTGGGTGGTCTAGTGTTGCTGGCTCTCTGGTGGCCAAGATGGGTGCACACACGTGCATCTTTTTTTAGCAATTCTCTTGGGAATCGTGCTGTTTTCTATAAATAGCACATACCGTAAAGCGGCCCCTTTGGTAAGGTGATGCTGTTGTCAGTGTACTGTGAGATTGATGTGATTCAGTGATTGTTGTGCTTCCCTGTGCTACTAGGCCTTCTGCCCTTGGGGGTGCTTTGAACCAGATGCCTCTGTCTTCTGTCTTCCAGGCCCGATTTCCCGCCAACCACTTGGGGCGACCTCGGGTGCCTCACTGAAGACACAGCCAAGCTCCCAGCCGCTCCAGAGTGGCCAAGTGCTCCCTTCTGCTACACCCACTCCAGCTCCACCTCCCACCTCCCAGCAAGAGCTTCAGGCCAAAATCCTCAGCCTCTTCAATAGTGGCACTGTTGTGGCCAACAGCAGCTCTGCATCACCCTCAGTTGCTGCCGGAAGCACCCAGAACCAGAATTTTTCCACAGCAGCAAACAGCCAGCCTCAGCAGAGATCACAGGCCTCTGGCAGTCAGCCTCCAAATATTTTGGGACAGGCAGGATCTGCTCGGAATCTGGGCCCCAGGCCTGGGGCTCCTTCCCAAGGGCTCTTTGGCCAGCCTTCCAGTTGCCTAGCACCTGCTAGCAACATGGCTACCCAGAGGCCCGTGTCTTCCACAGGTATTAACTTTGACAATCCAAGTGTACAGAAGGCTCTGGACACCCTGATCCAGAGTGGCCCTGCTCTCTCCCACCTGGTTAGCCAAACCACAGCACAAGTAGGGCGGCCCCAGGCCCCCATGGGGTCTTACCAGAGGCATTACTGAGGCTACATCCTTCAGCTCTTCCCGATACCCTCATCCCCTGGCCTCCTTTCACTTCATTCTAAATAGAGTTGTTCGGAGGATGTTCTCTGCGCTCCAGGTCTACATCAAATGTCATAAGTTTCTATCACCTGCTCTCCTCCTTGCCCAAGGCTGTACTGCTTGTTCCTTACAGAATCAAAAGTTTATACTGCGTTTGGGGGAGTCTTGTTTTGTTTTGTTTTTCAGTAGAAAATATCTCTTGGGTCGCTTGGGCAGTTACAGGTGTCTGGGCTCAGTTTATATTTGATGGGGTTTGTCTGGTTCCTTTGCTGGATTTGGGGGAGGAAAGAAGGAAGCCACATTCCAGTTGGCTGAGTTTGGAGTGGCATTTTACATGTAAGTAGCTACCGCCTTTGTTCATTTTGGGCCTACCAAGGCTTCCCCATTCACACACGTCTACCCGAGCTTCAGCTCCTGACTAGTTTCATAGAGGAGCAGCTGGGCATGGCAGGCAGTGTCACCAGGTCCCTTTCCCATGAGTATGGGTCTCTGCTCGAGGACACAGGTCAGCTATGATGGATTGGTGAAGAATGACCGTGGTGGCCACAGAAGGAGGAACTCTTGCCTGCATCAGAGTGGTAGTTTGTTGGAATTTTTTTTCTTCCATATCATTGGAGGATCTCCAATGGACTGAACAGCTCCAGTCACCAGCAGTTTGAAACAAACTGAATCTGGGCGCCACCACTCTTCCCTCATAACACTCTGTCAGCACCTCCCTCTAGCAAGCAGCACTTCATGGAGTCTGCTCTGAGAAAGCAGCCGTAGACTCTGACAGTGGACACCCATCTTTTCAGTGACTTATTTTGAGTTTTTGACTCAGAAACCCAGGCTTTTGTTTTCATCTAGATTGTTCTGTTTTCTGAGCAGCAGGAGGTAGGGAATATTTGATGTCAGACTTTTGATAGCTGAACATGTTCTTAATAGTCGGTATTCGTAACTTTTGAGCCAGAGTGAGATTGTTGGAGGGCTTCTGGCTGCTGCTTTGAATGGAGCCAAAGGAATCTGCCCTCTCCCTAGAGACTGTGCTTGTTAGAGCCCCATGGATGAAATCGAAAGGGGCCTCTGGCAGGGCAAGGGAGAGCAGTGACTTCAGCTGAGTCCCTGCCAGTGGCTACACAAACAATGGTTTGAAAACTGAAGGTCCCCAAATGGCGGCAGTTTATGTTCTGAGCTGTTTGTGTTATATAGTTGGATTTTTCCCCTCTTCAGAACTCTTTGTGTTGTTAAAACAAAATGATTACTTTTTAATTAAAATGAAAAAGTCAGAACTGTGTTCATCTTCTTAGGTATGAATATCTGCAGCGCCTGTTTGCAGGACACTTTCCAAGGATCATGAGGATCCCTGCCTTGAGGACCAGGGTCTGCCCTTTCTTATCCTCAACTGGGGATCAGGCCTCACACTGATGTGCCACTCACCTGGGGATAAGCATTAGCCAGGCATGGTAGTGCACACCTGTAACCCCAGCACTCTGGCAGGAAGAGCGCAAGTTCAAGCTCAGCCTGGGCAACTTGGTGGGACCCTGTCTCAGACTAAAAAATGGGCTAGGGATGTAGCTCAGTCAGAGGCCCTGGGTCCAATCCCCAGTATGCAAAAAAGGGAAAGCCTGCTGGCCAGTTAGAATACTGTTCAACACCCTACTTCTGTCAGTAGTGCATCAGCAAGTGTGTCCTCTTGTTCTAGAAATGGAAGAACCATTGTTAAGGCCTCTTCTGGCTGATTGGGGAAGGGGTCTCTTTTTTCACCTCAGTTGCTACCCTCTTCTACCCATTGTGTAGGCAGTTGGCAGAATCTACAGTAAGAATCTTAAAGAAGCCCTGGAGAACCTTTAATAAACTTGGGGTGAGTGGCATAAGCTTCCTGTGGGTGAGAGCAGAGTGTCCGCAGGGCCGAGCCTCCCCTAGAAAAAGACTGATGTGCTCGTAGCGGGTGCCAGTGCAGCCCGGCACCTAGGAAGTGCTTCCTGGTCTCAGGAGCTGGGCTTCGGGCAGTGCTGTCTGCGCACAAACTGTGCAGCCAGACCTGGGGCATCGGCTCGGCTCCTCTCAGCAGAGTTCTGTGTTTCTGACTGAGAATCCGGTTTCCTCCAGGAGGGCCCCCAGAGCATCCAAACAGCACACCTCAGGCTATGAAGGGTATAATAAAATTATTTTTATTGCATTTTGTGCAGACGGGAGTCTAAAAAATACAGTAAAAGCCTTAAAGCATTAAATGGGAGCATTCAACAATAAAGGAAAGAACCAACCCTCTCCTTTTCATATTGGCACAAAGAACACAAGATCAATACTGAGGCAGGATGCGGAATACTGAAACACTGAAAATTAAAGGCAGGCCTAATAATAGTAATAAATATTCTTGATTTGGTTTGCAACCTCTCCTATTTACAAGGGTTTTCAACGTCATTGCATTGCCCTGCACAGAGATCATCTAAAACAAAAGCAACACTAGTTATCACTACAAGGCTATTGAAATATTGCACTCAGAATAAAAGTCACTTGAATGGACGTGAAACATTAGCTACAGTGATTATAAAGATAATTTGATGAATGACATGACATTCATAACAAATATTGCACATGTAGCACAGAAAACTTGGGCTTTTGTTGTGGGATGTTTGTTTCATCCACGGAAACTGCTCTTGCCAACCAGACAGTCTGGGCCCAGATAGTGCAACTTTGGTTCCCTAATTGGTGTTGGTACAGCGCCTTTCCCCTTCTGCCTAGTCCACCACTTCAGCCCAGAACATTCAGGTCCCCGGCAGGGAAGACCCATGGTCCTCTGAGGTCTTCCGAAGGGTGCAGGGAGCTGGTGTCTGACATTTCTACCTTTCTATTACCTGAAAAAGTCAGTCCCGTCCCCTGATCAAAGCTCAGAGTCCTCGGCCTAACCTGCCGACCTCCAGACCTGCCCCTGGCCACACCTGACCCTCTTAGACGGCACCAGCAGCATCTCTCTGCCTTGGGCTCAAAGGAGAGGAGTTGATGAGGTCAGGTGTACCCAGTGGCCCCAGCTCTGTGACATGGGCAGGAAGTCTAACTAGGTGCACAGGTCAGGGCCCTGGGGCTGGAGGTACTGTACCCAATCCCAGAGGACGCTGGAATGAGCATGCAGCGACTGCGTCGTGCCCCCACCCCCACCCCCCGCCGCGCTTA
>RJWT010052152.1:0-10592 GCA_004365215.1 Cuniculus paca
AATGTTAACACTTATAACAATTTAATTATGAAATAGCATTATCAGTAGATAGGAAATTGTCCTACAGTTAAAATTTATTTTTCCGTGTAAGCATTTACTTCTGCTATTTTTAAATTAGTAAGAGGATAGCAATTTAGCAGAATTGTTCCTCTACAATTTGAATAGCATGAAAGAATACATAAAATGGTAAGCACTTTTAGTGTAACAGGAAATGAACAAGTCTATTTCAAAAACATTCTTCAATACACACTGTTACAACTTCAATATTTCAAGTTATATTATTCTATAATTAAATGTCTTTCACTCATTGAAATTTATTTAAAATGTAGTATTAAAATTTAAGCTGTATTTCTAACCATGCTTCAAAATACGTTGATTCTGAAATTTACTTTTATAGTACATTAACATGCTCTTTAATCAACTTCCAACATATTCTTTAAAATATTTTATATTCTAATCAACTGTTCTTAGCACGCTACCAATAATAAAACATTTGCTAATACAATCATGGCACCCATGCTCATTGTCAAATTTGAAACTCAAAATGCAATAGTAAGTATAACCAACTGATTCAAAATTGTAGTGAACTCAGTCTTTGGAGACTTAAACATGTAGATACAGAAGACTGTACATATTCGTAATTTTAGCAATGGTGTTCAAAGCCAGATATAATCAAGAATAATATAAAAAGATACATAAAGGAATTCTTTAATTCTGATTATTCTAAAGTTTGAGGCTAACACACATTTATTCCAACTGTATTTCATAGAATACTCTTAGTGAACTATTTCCATTTTCCATGTAGTCTACAATATTTTTGTATGGTACACTGAGTTGCCTAAGGCACATTATTAAGATTGTTATTAATATTATTAACCCCATCTTTAGGAAATTCTATGACAAACTCCAAAATGCAGTTAAATAATATGAAAAGTCATCTGACTTATGAATTGCCAGCATTTACCAAATCTAAATGGTCTCCAATTTCCAGTGGTTTGGCTTATAAATTTTTAAATTTTGCAATGGTGTGACATCATGCAGTAGAGACCAAGTCAAGTTTTGAACTGTGATCTTTTCTGAGCTAGCAATATGCCAGCCAAGAGCCACAGGCCACAGGTCACCATCAGCCACAGGGTCACAAGGTCAAACGATCAACACTCCACAAGATACTGTGTTGGCCGCACATTTCGGAAACAAGTACTCAATAAATTACCAAGGTATTTAGCACTTTGTTATAGAATAGGTTTTGTGTTAGATGATTTTGCTTAACTGTAGGCTAATGCAAGTATTCTGAGCGTGTCTAGCAGGGGGTAGGGCCAAGCTATGCTGTCTATCAGGACACAATCCCATGTAACTTGAAAAGCATCTGTAATCCGTACGTTATTTATTCAAGTGCAAGCCTGTGTTTTGTTAGGCACTTTGTTATTTACTCCAAGATTGTATTTTCATTTTATGTCAAACACAATGTGAAATTCTTTTTCACGATCTATTTTAACCCAAGCATTCATGAATCCTGTGAGATCTCATTGATGATTTCTGAGCCACTCCAGGGGGAAGATCTTAGCCTCAAGATTGCAAGCTAAGAGAGGGTACTGGGGATGGATATGATCAAAATATACTAAATTCATGTTTAAAAAAGGCCATAAGATGACTTTTTCTCATATCACTAATTGCTTCTGATTTTGCATTTTATTGTTTTATAATTAAACCCTACATACTTCCTTATACAGTATTCTTTTCCTAGATTCCTAATTTTCTATCCTTTCTTCCATCCATTGATTCTTCAAACCTTGCAATGTTTCTATCTAACCTCTTCAAGCCATTGTATTTTCTACCCTGACCACACCTGCCTGCAGGCCACTACTTGCTTGACATTCTGCTGCAGTTACTCCCGGGCCTCGTCATTTTATCTTCATCCTATAGGATTGTTTCTAATCTCTCTGGGTTGAATATCGTACAGTCTGATGTTTGCTCTCATTTGATTTATATTTTCATTTGTTTGTGGTACATGCCTGTGCAAGTGCCTGCAGAAAAATGCATGGGACATAAATCAGTGTCCAAGCATCTTTGCATGTTTGAATGATGATTAGATTCATTAGGCTGGACGCTCTAAGCTTAGCAGTCATTCTTCTCAGAACCTTTATAACATCACTCCCTTGTCTTTCTAGTACCATTGTGGACTTGAAGACTGCTGCCAGTCTGACTAGCATTCTTTTATAATCAAAGAGTTCCACGTGCATTTTCTTTATGTGCATTTTATTTTGCTGCCATTTTACAAAGAATGTGGTAAGCTGTGATTTGTTTCTTCAGTCTAATGATTTAGGTCACCAAGATTCAGAATTTGCCTATTTTTAATAATTTCTTCTTGATCTTATGTTCTTGCTACATGATAGCCCTTTCAGTAGGATATCAGACATTTTAAAGAGACATTTTTCCCTCATTCATTAGTCATATTTTCCATTTGTCTTACTGTTGTCATTATTTTACATTTTGGAAACTGTCATTGACTATGGTTTAATCATTAATTAATCATTTCATTTGTAATTTCAGAAATCTCATTTTTTGGAAGTCATACATTTAATCATTAGGAGTTCTTTTTTATACTTTTTATTTTCACAGAAAGCTCTTCTTTGGTTACAATATATTTTCAAATTCTCTATCATTTGGATTTTTTAAAGTTCTTTTTTATTTTATTTTTTCCTCTGCTTTTCATATCACTTTTTTCTAGATTTATCTTGGTCTTCTCCCCACCCCAATTTGGGAAGAAGAATGAGTTTCTGTTTCTCCTGTTTTTATTTTACGAAAAATAAAACAAAATTTCATACAAAATAACAAGAGAATAATAATGTTTAGTACATTGTGTATCATTATCTTCAAAGTAGTTACTCATACTCAAAGTGCAAGAGGTAAACCAAAAAGATTTCTACAAAAAGGAAACCAACAGATAATGACACAAACCTTTCTTCTCCGTGGACTAAGATAAACTAGCAGTATAAATAAAACAAATTAGCATATATATTAAAATATTTTTGAAACAAGGGACTATGTAATTTGGGGAAGTGTTTCGAGCTTTCCTCACTTCCCATTTATCTCTCTTCTACTCTGCGCTCTCTCTCTCTCTCTCTCTCTCTATATATATATATATATATATATATATAATATGATATATACATACTTTAGGTTTCTCATATATGAGAAATCATGTTGTTCTGGTGTTTCTGATACTCTTGTGGTGTTAAATTTTCCATGCATATGCAGGAAAGAAAGATTGAGGAGCTGCTATAAGATTTCTGGGCTGTTTTGTAAATCAATTTCCTTCCTGCCAAGTCTTTGCCTGGAGTGGAAATTTTTTCTTGGAGCTCCATGTGGGAAAAGGGAAGAAATGTCAACTAAGAGGCTGTTGGATCATGAGCCTCTCAAGTGTCAGAATGAGGACAGCATCGTGACACATTGTAAATGCCACCACCCATGTGTTGCACTGGGTCATTAATTTGTTTCTGTAGAAAGGATCGTGCTCCCTCCTTGCTGAGAGGAGAATGCCAAGTTGCCCACAGTTACACAAAAGGGCTGGGGCTGAGCAGGATTGCTGGCTGGTATAACAGTTTCACAAAACCTCCAGTCAATCCCGAAGCTTTCACCCTCCACTTCTCCACGTCTCCCAACTTAACAAACTACACACTTGGCTCTAAGGCATTTTATTACATAATTTGCCCCTGCTTCCTCTAGGACTTCCTGAGATGTTATTTTTTTAATTTTAGAAACAAAACAAAAAAAAATAGAAATGATACAGAATTTTTTTTAAAATAGTAGTAAAATATCTTTATATTAGAAGTAGTTGTTGAGGTAGTAAAAGATAGTAAAATAAGATAGTAAAATATCTTTATCTTAGAAGTAGTTGTTGAGGTTACAAGATTTAGACATGAAAAAAATGATCAAGCAATCAAACAATGAAAGCACAAACTGTTCTTACTGAACTTGCAGATATTAGTAGCACAGGTATCTATCTTGCCTACATACACATAAGCACATATACATGTCTACCCATGTACATATAATCTTTTCCCTTCTACCTTTTCTCCTTTCCCCTATCCCAGTTGTTCTTTCCTTCTGGGCACTTTCAGAGATGTTGTTTTGAGGTGAAGTTTTCTTTGTATTTTCTTTCTATTTTTCCTTTTTTTTTTCTATCAGCAAGCTCCCTGAAATAGTGTTTCTATTGTAAATTTCTCAACTACTTGTACACTTCATCTTCATTTGCTTTGCTGTCAGTAGATGTCTTTAACTTCAGGTTTGTCCTGAGTTTGGTAAGAAAGTACATATCCATTCAGTCTATCATTTGGAACCTGAAGCCCAATACACTGTTGTTTAAAACATATTAGAAAATGTTTCTCTAAAAGTATACATAGCTGTCCAGTAGAACTTTCGGCAACGCTCTAATGTTGTAGATCTGTGTAGTTCCACACAGTAATTACCTGCAATGGGACAATGTCACTAAGAAACTGGAATTTTACTTTTGTGCACCTCTAAGTAACTTCATTGACTTAACTATCCAAATACCCTGTTCCAGGTCTCAGCACTCACGTTTGTATGAGTTTACCTCCCTAATAAACTGATGTCGTAGAGTATGTTTTTAATGTCTATATAGACATAAATGACCTTAAGAAACAATGTAATAATATATTCTGAAATTGGAATGTTGTTCTCTGAATATTAGCTGTGTAAATAATAGAAAATATCAAATGAAATTTTCAAAAACCAAAATATGTGGACTATATTTTATGAACCCCATAAGTGAGCATGGGTGTAGTTCTCCAATTTATTCTCACATGTTTGCTGTCTTGTAACTGCAACCTTTGTTTCGGAAAATCAAATATTATCAATAAATCGATCTCATGCAATCTGAAGAACTTATTAACTGCAAGGACTAAGTCACTGGACCACCTGGATTTAAACCAGAGTAGCTTCTGGCTTGCTGTGGAAGTAGCGTGTTTCTAAACATCTCTGGGTATCACTGTTCTACCTCATCAAAATGAAGACAGTAATCCACATGAGACTGATTTGTGGATTAAACAAGTTGAATGTTTAGACAGTGCCTGACATGTGATGAGCACTCAGACAAATAGGAACCATTGTGATTTCCATCTGATGATGCAGCAAGCATAAAGATGAGCAGGCAGGCAAGTTCCATTCACCAGATTCTGCGTGTGAGCCAACCTGAAGTCTGGTTGTAATGATGGTGTTTCCTCCATGAGGGCAATTATAAGAGGTCTTTTATTTGAAATTAATGCTAAAGCAGTTTATTATTTTCTATCAGTTCAAATGGGTTTCCAAATTCTTCAGGCAATGCTGGGAATACAAGGGCAAATAACAGGATGGTTTGCTCAGAGGATAGAATTCCGGCTTGGTAGAAAAACCAAGTAAGAATACTACACTACCAGAAAAAAGCCCTTTTTACGAGCTGCTCATAAAACAGAGTTTGACATTTTATTGGGTTTTTATTTATTTATTTATTTTGTAACCTGGACAGAGAAGCAATTTTTTCCTTCATGAAAGGACCAAGCTGTTCTAACTTAGAAAAATGTTTATAATCTTGATTATTTTAGTACTGTATTGTGTTTATTTTGAGATGCAGTCTCACTGAATCACTAAGTTGCCCAGACTAGTTTCAAATTTGGAGCACTCCTGCCTCAGCTTCCCCTAGTGCTAGGGTTACAGGCATGCACCACTATACCCAGCTAATATTTTCAGTAATCCAGTGTGGCATTCCTTATTTGTTAATTTGCCACTAAATATACTGACTGATTGAGAAACATAATAGTGAATAGGCAATAGCATTCTTTGTTACCTTATTGTACTTTTTCTATATTTAATCTAAAATACCAAAGTGAAATATAAATTCTCAAAATTTACCTTCAAGCCCTTAGAGCTTTTAACATGGAGTTCTAACATGGTACTGACTTCCAGGAGTTTAGTAACTAAATCCTAGATACACAGCACCAGTTTTTAATACAATCCAGGCATTCTAAGCGAATATTCTTTAAAAGTATCTTAAATATTATCTGTATATCTGTCTGAAAAGAGTTACTGAGAGAACAGTTTCTCAAAAATTAAAAGTCCAATGGAAGGAAGACAGACTCAAAGAGCAGAGAAAAGAAATTTTGAAAAGCATCACGTCTTTGTTCGTAAAAGCCATTTGTTCATTACTGTGAGTTCTGATGAAGACCAACTCCTGTCTGAAGTATATGTTTGGAACTAGTGTTGCTATTCTCTAAGGGCAGAGTTTAAGCATAGCAAAAGATTACATCTTGCATTCCAATATGCATTCATTAAAATGCAATTCTTTTAAGCGTGAAATTTTCATCTGGATCTTTCCAGTTGCTTATGATTTCATGTCCCTGCAAACGTAACCTGGATGTTTCTGGTAAAAGGAAAATGAAAGAACATGGGTGTCTCTCAGTTAATCCATGTGACTTTGGATGAAGACTATGAAATGGCAAAACTAGATTTCCCAGAAATGACCCCACTGCCCGCCTCCATACCCAGATAGGGCATATGTGTTACTTCATGCAGTTGTTGTCATGGAGATGACTCTTGTTTGTTAAATAAATGAAATAAATAATTACAGAATAACCTGACAATGTAAACTTTACATGTATAAATAAATAATTTTCTTTCAAATACCAAATGCCCATTCTCTGTATCTCGTATCTCGCTTTTTATGTTTTTTTCTAATTATTTAGACTCATAGTTTCCACTGAGGATTTTATCCAAAAAAAAAAATAGCTGAGCTATTTAGTGTGTGTAAAATATTGTGAAAACAGCTAGAATGAGACAGAAGTTCCATATGCATGAGAAGAAAAGAGAGATGATCATGGTAACGGTTGTGGTAGGCTGAGATAAGATGATTACAGACTAAAGTTCTAGATGCCAAAGTATTTTCCAATGTAGCACATAATAATAAACCTAATGTAATGGATTTGCATCATATCATAGAGAATGAAGTTGTAGAAAATATATAGATTGAGAATCCAAAATTGAAAAGTTGGTTAAAAGTAAAATGACCTCATACGTATATTTGTTCTCTGTTTAACCAAGATGAAAATTTGGAGCCTGGAATAAAATTTTATTTTTCCATAGTGTTTTTAAGCCAGTTCTTTTGGGCCAGATCTGTAATTGATTGTATTAATCTTCTAATTCAATGACAGTTTGTCAGTCCCTTCCCTGGCATTATTCTAGGTCAGTCCATAATCATCTCTTGCCTGGGCAACAATAGTTCCTAAATGTCCTTCCCTGACTTCAATGTGGCCTCCTCCATCCATTAGGTTCATTGCACAAAGCAAAAATTTCCTAAGATGTAAATCTGATGAGATGCTTTCCCTGACTGAGATATTTAAATGGTTCTCAACCACCCTCAAGTCTGCATTCTCTAATATGGTATCATGGTTTTCATCTAAAATATCCTCCAAAAGTCTCAGAAGCCTAGTTGGAAAGGGCAGGCCACTGAGAGTGTGAATTAGCAGGATATATTCCTATCCTCAGTTTCTCCTTTCTCTATATGCTTCTTGGCTTCCATGGAGTGAGCAACTTTCCTGGACCATGTCCTTCCACCATGAAGTTTCTGCCTTGGAACCAGTCTACTAATGACTGACTGAACCCACTGAAACTGTGAACCAAATTAAACCTCTCTTCCCCTAAATTGCACATGTCAAGTATTTTATCTTAGTGACTAACACACACAGCTTGTATGTTGCATAAGTTGTTACCAATACCTGCTTTATTCTGCTAGTATTTTCATTCTGAAGTAGTCTATTCACCTAGTATCCTGTCAAAACAAAAGCATCAACCTTGATTCTGAAAGGAAACCTTTCCTAACCCAATCTTATAATTGTCCACACCCATTTTAAAGTCACTGCCTCATACTGCAAAGATCTCTGCCTCAACATCCAGGCCACTTTTTTTGTGCCAAAAGGGCTTGTTTGTAAGTCTATCTCCTACAAAAATAGGATCTACTTTTGGCCAAGGACCTTAAGCTATTTTTTTTAATTTAGCATAAAGTAAGCATAATACATGTTTACAGAATGAAAGATTGAATAAGCAAATAAGAACAAGCAAAGATTGAATAAGCAAATAAGATGAATGAATTAATGAATGAAAGAATGATGAATGGCACAGAACCTCCAGGTTAATGTTCTCAGTCCCTACAATTGACTGTGCCACAGGAAATAGTTCTAATAATTATGGGTGACAACGTAGTGCAAAGGTTATGTAAATCAGAATATACTCACTAAAGTAAAAAAGCCATAGAAAATGTCAACCAGAACAATGATAATAGGAAATAGTGTAACAATGTTTTTTGTGAAAGTTAAGGTAGATCTCTGTTTTATTATCCCCACTACTTACAAGATGTATTAGCCTCATTTTTTAATGAACTGGATTTCTGCATTCACAAGATTACGCAAAATAGGTGTCATTCTTAGAGTTTCACACATGGAAACCATGTGACTTACACATGTTTAAGCAAAATCTATGAAGAAAGTTTGAGTCTATGTTGTTAACTCCTGGAAAAAATTAATAAATTCTTCCTTCCCAGAAACACTTACTCAAATATTTCAGTTTTTTAAAATGTCTTCATTGTTATCTTTGTAACTACACTTAATGTTTTCAAAGGCAAAAAAAAAAAAAACACCACTTTTGGGGGTAAACACATTTGTACTTCAAAGTTATGATGATCATTGTTACTCGCCATGGAATTTGAACAAATGTGGATACTGGAATAAGCCAATTTCTCAATATCTGTGACTTAACAATTGAGGATTCTGTTGTCCTAGTCCACCATTCTCTACAGAGAGATGATATGGGTTTTAGCACATTCAAAAATGACTCCTGGGCATTGGTACTTGGAGGTAGCATAGGAAAAAGAGGAAAGGCTCCTAAAACAGTCGTGACTATTGAAATTTCATCGCTGGGGTTTCTCTTTGGTCTGAAAGCAATTATGGTAGCCTTCAGAAAAAGTAATGAACTCATAATGCTCTACCAAGATTTGCCAATCCCCATGACTAACAGCTCCAAAATAAGGCAATGATATACCTATGCTCTGAAAAAGACTATTTCCCACTAAGAGTTCACTGTTTCCAAACCTTACTGAAGGATGGAGAGATACTTGCTCGATAACATCAAAAGAAAGAATTGAAAGTTAGAATGTCTCTTTTGATTTTTGTGATAATTTTTCCTGATTAATTTCCCTCAAAAATACCATGACCATATCCATAAGGGATCATAAAATCCATACGGGCTTGAAGAGACCAATGAACAAACCTCTCAAAATGCCCTTTGCCACAATGGGCAGTGACGTCAGGCCCCTCAGCCATGTAATGTCTTCCCAGCTAATAGACGGGTCTATAACTGCTGCCACATACTCAGCGAGTCCATTCTTGTCGCCAAAATTTCCCATAGGAGAAAATGCTAGATCATTGCTTTCGAAATTTTTCAACCTGAAATAAGAAGATACATAAAATGAGAAAGTTCCCCGAGTCAGAGGTATCTGTGCAATGATTGATTCAATGAATAACAGACAAGTGACCCTTTTCAAATCAACCGACTCATCAGCGTCGCTTCTACAACACCTACATGCGTCAGATGCGTATTTTCCATATTTTCATGCAGGTTAAGCGAGACAAGCCAGTGGTGTTAGTTGGTCACCTGAAGTTTACTTTACACACGTGTTTCTACAAACAAATCAGTTTCAAGGAAAAATGCATAGCCCTGTTCAAACATTTCCAGTGTAAGCCAGTTAATGAATATAGACAACAGATTGGATGCTATTTTCACCCAGTAGAATAAGTTAGTCATAATGGAAAACATTTGCATGGTGCTTTATAATTTACACAAGGCTTTTTTATACCCATGTTTTCATATTTATAGAAGGCTTTTAGATAGTAAAATTGATTCTCCATGATTTCTATTTCATATAGAAAATAAAATGGGTAGAACAAGAAGCCCCAAGAATAAAACTAGCTAGTAGCAGCAGTGAGATACCAACCTGGATCTCTTGACTTGACTCCTAATTATATTCTCTTTGCTTATGTTGCATCTGGGGACACACATCACTGCTCTGTGGTTCAAGTAGCCCACTGGGATCATAAGTCAGCAGCAATAATAAATTAGAGGGACAAAAAGAATGTATTCATAAAGAGGAAAAGGAAGGGAGAACAAGAAGAAGACAGCTACCCTGATAAGAAAGAATCAGGGTAGGGGGCTCCAGAAAAATGGCGAACACATGGACCCTTTGTTCTCAGCTGTTTTTATAGGGGAGTGAGTGACTCTTTCCCCTCTACCTGGAATTTGTCATACCTAGATTGGCTTCCTCCAGGCACCTTTGCCTAATACCATTTCTTCTGGAGGTCTATGTACCACTTCTTTTTGTCTGTTTTCTCTGTTGGTTTATTTCTCCTTGACCTACCTTTTAAGTCCTAACCTTTGGGGTAGAGGGCTAGTTGGTAAAAGAATGTCTTATTTATGGCTAGCTTAGAGTTAGTAAGGGGGCACATGGATATTTATTGTACTATAGATAGTTAGTAAGGGGGCACGTGGATATC
>RJWT010052153.1:0-10607 GCA_004365215.1 Cuniculus paca
TTTAAAAAAAAAAAAGAAAAGAAATTGGTATTTACTTATAAGAAACTGCAAGACTATTTCCCAAAGAGTTTGTACTGTTTTACATTTCAATCAACATATGAGAGTTCCAGTTGCTCCATGATCTTGTTAACATTAGATTTTACCGATCTTTTACATTTTAGTCATTCTGGTAAGTGGCAATAGTATCTTATTTTGATTTTAATTTGTACTTCCTGATTAATAATTATATCAATTACTTTTTAATATGTATGTTTGTAATTCATATTTTTGTGAAATTTATGTTTATTCTTTTGTTTGTTTTTAAAGAATTGAAGCCAGTTTCTGTGGCTCACATCTGTAGTGCTATCCACTTGTAAGGCTTAGTCTGAAGATCGCCTGACCCCAAAAGTTTAAGCGTAACCAGGGCATTATTTATTTTTCTAAATTAATTAATTTAAAAAAGAGTAGGGGATATTGTTGAGTGGCAGAGTGCTTGCTTAGTGTTGTAGTCAGGGATTACAAGGAGAACAAGACAATATAGGACACATAATTTATAGTATTATTTTATAATGGTCACTCAAAGAGTCAAATACAGAAGAATGAGTGCAGGAAATCTGTCCACACACTAAAACCTGAAGACTCAGGCTGAGGGCCTGGATCCTATGGCAACGTCCTGCATGAGTCCAGCTGAAGACCTAGAGCTCATGACAATGCCCCCCATGAGTCCAAGTGAAGTTCTACAACCCACAACAATATCTTATACATGTCTGTTTTAACAGATCTGTGCTGAGAAGGCCCAAAGGTCAGCGGTGGAAGCTAGGAAGTCTGTGCCAGTAGGTTGAGGGTTCTGCACTGGACCCCGGAGGCAATGCTCAAAGCAAGGACCAGGGCTCCCTGGAAAAGTACCACAGCCATCCTCAGCAACAGCAAGGTCCAGAGCTCCTCTCATGATGAGAACATCTGAGTTCGTATCAGGAAGCCACCTCGACTAGCTTCTCCAGGAGATTAAACAAAACACCATCTTCACCTCTGGAGCCAGGAAGCAATGCTCCAAGTAAGGACCACAGCTCCCTCAAAGTGAACCCCAGTGATTTTCAGCAACAACAAGGTCCCAAGCTCATCTGACATTGAGAACAGCTAAGTTCATGTCAGGAAAGAAGAGCAACTAACTCCACCAGGAGAGCCAATGACAACAGGAGAACCAACAACACCACAGAGAACCAACAACACTACTTCTTCCTCTCCAGTTCTCCTTTTGATGTTGTTGCCAATAATCCTCAGGTGGGCCATCTACACTCAGCACCACACTGATTCAGTTCAGCTGGTTGTTAAGTTGACTACCAGTTGTTGATCCACCACTCCTAGCATCCATGAGATCCTGGGTTTGATTTCCAACGTGGAGAAAAAAAAATTGATTTACTTCTTTAAATTATTAAATTAAAGGTATTATTTGTATGCCTTGGATGTGAGTTCTTTGTCAGATATGTTTTGTATATTTTTTTTCCTACTTGGTGGCTTTCATGTTCATTTTTTATTGGGATCTTACGATGAGCAGATGTTTATAATTCTGACAGGGTCCAGTTTGTAAGGGCTCTTTTTTGGGTTATTGCAGTTAACACACAAAGATATTGTCTTATGTTTTGCATCATTATTTTTTGGAGGGTGTGCACACTATGTTGCCTATATTGGCCTTGAACTGTGGGCTCTCATGATCCTCCTGCCTCAACTTCCTGAGTAGATGGGACCACAAGTACATGTCACTGTGACTGGTTTGCTCTATAATTTTAAGTTTACATTTAGGCTTATTATCTATTACACATGTAAGGTAAGGGTCAAAGTTCGTATTCACATAGAGACAGACTTATTTTTGTATCATTTTGTTGAAGAGATTTTTTTTCTCCATTGCTTTGACACCTTTGTCAAAAATCAAATCACTATGTAAATGTGGTCTATTGCTGGACTTCTTTTGGACTTTTTATTTAGTTACACATTATGTCAGTTGTTAAGGTAGGCTACACACAGTCATAATTGCTATACAGCTTCATGGTATGTTTTTAAATTAGATGGTATAAATTCCTGCAACATTATTCTTCTTTTGAAAAATACTATGAGTATCCTAGATCTTTTGCTTTTGTGTTTAAACTGTACTATCAGTTTTCAAATTTCACTGAAAGTCTTGTTGGAAATAAATTTTTTAAATTTTTATTTTAAAGAGAATACAATCAAATAAAACAAACAAACAAAAAATAAAGCCAACCAGAGCACAACAATCATAGCAATACAGGACTTCAAAACAAAATAATAGGAAATCAACAATGACCACCATGTTGCTTGTTTTCTTCAAAATAGCTGTCCATACCATCAGACATAATAAAATCAAACAAAACTAAACAGAATAAAACCAATCAAAACAAAAGATTGAAAGTATATTTTAAAGAAAATAAAACCAAAGAAAATAAAACAGAATAAAGCCAATCAAAACAGAACAGTGAGAGTAATACAAGACTTCAAAACAGGACAATAGGAAATCAACAATGGCTACCATAATGCCTCTTGTTATCTTCAAAATTGTCACCCATACCATCAGACATAAAAAATCAAACAAAACAAAACAGAATGTAACCAATCAAAAAAGAACATTGAATAAAATAAAACAATAAAATAGAACAAAACAAAACAGTGAGAACAATATTGAATTTCAAAAACAAAACAGAAGGAAATTCCCTATATTTGCTACACTACACACTGTTTTCCTCTCAATAGAAGCCTAGACCACTGGCCTCAGGCTTGCAAAGTCAACCAAACAACAGAAGCATTAAATTGTTTTGGTACTTCAGATGCTATCAACTCAGCCTATCCTCCGAAGCAGCCAGTTGCTTACAAAGGGAGGGGGAGTGTTCTTGTCTCTTAGCCCACTTGCCGGTCAGCCCATGAGAAGGGTGAATTGGTTTCTCATTCTTCTTGTTACTCCTCCCAAGCCCAGAATGGCTTCTACCAACTCACAGGAAGGATGAATTTCACTTGTTCCCCTCCTGGGACCCACATGGCTTGTACTGGGTCCTGGGAAAGGCGAATTGGCTTCCTCCTGTTGGAAATTTAATTGAAATTATATTAAATTTATAAATATATTTCAGGAGAATTGACATTTAAAAATAATGAGTTTTCTAGCCCATACCTATAGTGTATCTTCACAATTTAAGTCTTTTAAACTTTTATCAAAATGTTTAGAAGTGTACAGGTCATATCTATCTTTTGCTAAATTTAGTCATATTGTTCTGTTGAGGTGAAATGTACACAACAAAAAACCATTTAAGAGTGTATAGTTTGTGGCACTTAGTTCACTCATTATGTTGTAAAGCTACCTCTCAATCTAGTTCTAAAATACTTTTGTCACTGCAGGGGAAAATCTGTGCCCATTAAGTAGTATCTTCTAATTCTTTTTCCTCTAGGTCCTGGAAACCAACAATCCACTTTCTGCTATGAATTTATTACCAGAGCAACATGTATCAGTACTTTGAAAATCATGTATCTGATAAGAAATTTGCATCCAGAATATAAAGAACTCTTGTAACTTAATAACAGAAAGAAAAATAATCTAATTTTAAAATGAGCTAAAAGATTTGAATAGACATTTCCCCAAAGAAGATATCCAGGTAGCCAAGAAAATACATGCAAAGATGTTCAGCATCATG
The DNA here is from genome assembly GCA_004365215.1 of Cuniculus paca. Lineage (NCBI taxonomy): Eukaryota > Metazoa > Chordata > Mammalia > Rodentia > Cuniculidae > Cuniculus > Cuniculus paca. The sequence goes on from RJWT010052153.1 coordinate 3,672, forward strand.
AGTCATCTAGCAAATAAAAATCAAGGCCACAATGACATACATATCACAAAGTGACTATTATTAAAAACAAGGCATGTGATTAAAAACAAATGTTAGTGAAGATGTGGGAAAACTGGAACCTTTGAACATTAGTGGTAAGTATGTGAAATGGTGCTCAGTCATGGTGAAAACAGTTTGATGATTTCTCAAAAAGTGAAACTTAATATTACCATTAAATTTGGTTTTCAACTTAGCATCACTCAGTACTTCTAGACTAGTTATATACCCAAAGGTATTGAAAACAAGTACTCAAACACTTGTGCACAAATGTTCATAGCATTTGACTATTTGAAATAGTCAAATGGTGAAAACATTCCAAATGCCTACCAAGAGAAAAATAGTTAAACAAATGTGGTATACACATGCAATGAAATAGTAAGCATAAAAAGCTACTGTTTGAGTATCTGTTTTCAGTGCTTTAGGGTATATACCTAGAAGTAGAATTGCTCAGTGATATGGTAATTTTAACTTGCTGAGGGATCATCAAAATGTTTCCAAAGTGTCTGCACAACACTGTATATTCTCATCAGCAATGCACAGAATTCCAGTTTCCCTACATGTTCACAAATGCTTGTTATTGCCCATCCTTTTGCTAATAGACACTTCAGAAGTGTGAAATGGCATCTCACTGTGGTTTTGATTTTCATTTACTGGATGTCTCATGATGTTGAACATCTTTTTATGTGTTTCTTGGCCACCTCTATATCTTCTCTGGGTAAATGTCAATTCAAATAGTTTGTCCATTATTTAGTTTATTTGCCTTTTTTATTATCAAATTGTAAGAGTTATTTACATATCCTAGGTACAAAGTCTTTTATCAGGTATATGATTTGAAAATGTTTTTCCATTATATAAGGTGGCTAGCTAGTTATTTGCTTCCTTTCCTCCTTTTTTTCTTTTGAGGCTTCTCTTGAACTTCTGGGCTCTAGTGATTCTCCTTCCCCAGCTTTCTGAATAGCTGGGACTACAGGTATGTATCACCATGCCTGCTTAGCTCCTCTTTTGACTTTCTTGGTGGTATTATTTTAAGCACAAAATCTATCATTTTGATGAAGTCCAATTTATGTCTTCTTTTATTTTGTTGCTAGAACTTTTAGTGTTGTATCTAAGAAACCATTGCCTGACCCAAGGTCATGAAGATAAATACATACTTTTCTTCTAAAATTTTTTATACAGTTAGCTCTTTGACAAACCACTCTTTGAGAACCACTGTATTGGAGTACCTAACATTCTAGAAACTTATCTTTCTGTACCATCTTAATCAACAGAATAATATTAAGTAGGAAATTTCAGTTTCAAATGAGGCCAGGAGGAGGGAATATGGTTAAGAATGGTCCCCTTATGCCCTTCAATTTATGTCAACTTAGGAAATTCTGACACACCTGGATACAGGCTGAATTCTATTTGGCTCATTTGAAAGCAACCAGTGGAGCTGAGTGGTTAAAAGCAGAAATGTCAAAGACACTGTGGCTCTCAGTTTAAATTCCTACATTGCTTCAACTTTCAATTAAATAGTCTCTACTTCATGTAGTTGTTGAAAAGATTAAATGAAATAGTACATTAAGACACTTAACACAATGTTCAACTTACTGTAAGCACTCAGCGAAAGTTGGCTGCTATTGTTATTTGCTGTCAACTGAATAGATGATAGTGACCTATAAATAGAAATACGAGAAAGCAACTACATATGAAAACAGTTTCACCAATGATAGTTTAGTACTGAATTTAAACAGTATTTAACCATGTTTTAAAACACAATTTGGGGGAAGTGTCGATTGTTTTAAGAAGTCAATCTCTAGAGGGCCATAAAAGCTATTTTAATCACAACAACTAATTACAAGGAAGTATAAATCAATAAACTTTGCTAAATGGTCTAAAATATAATAAAGAAAACCATCATTAACAACCATCCAGAAAACCACTATCCTTAATAGTGAGATGATGTAAAAGTTGGATGAGAAGAATAAATTTTATTAGCTGAAAACTCTAGGCATTAACAATGTTTTCAGAGAAGTTTTTCATTTAGTACAGAGCCAATGCTTTTTAGAATGATTACTTTAGGTAACTCATATTTATTACTTCGAAGTTGTATGTATATTCATCCTGTTATGTCAGTACACAGCCATGTGCATAAAGGTATTTTCAACAGAGATTTTCAGCACCAAACTAAGGTCATAGCTAGTTTACTCCCTATCCCTCTTCTTAAAACTGCAACTCTGTTTCAGAACCCATTCCAATAAAGGAGTCAAGCTGTATACAAAGAGCTTTAGCTCTTTTCTTCCAATCTTGTGTAGTGGTAGTTGGCTCAAATATGGGAGTCCCAGTGCTATAACCTGAATTTCCCCATTTACCTTGCTGTCTTTTTAAACAGGAGAGTCAATACCTTTGTGGGTTCCTGAACCATCCTGTCCTAGAGTCTAGAGTTGGGCTTCCTCCATCTCTCTTTTTTTCCCTCAGTGGTGTGTTTTCCTAAGGCTGGAACTTACCCATAAATATCTTGTGAACAGTAGGACCACATTACTGTGTATAATGATGACTGATAACCTCCTGCTCTTGAATTTGCCTGTGTTGCTGAACTCTGTTTCCTTGTTGTATTCTGTCTACACAACTGGTCATGGTTTTGCTAATCTGTGAGGTCTTTGGACAACGTATCTTTCTGATCCATTGTTGTCCTGCTCTGGGGAGCAGACTAAATTCAGGTTGTTATCTTTGCTTGCATGTACTACATTAGAAGTTATTAATATACTATAGACTGGCCCAGTGTGACAGTAAGGACAAGAAAAGCTTAATGCAGCAGTTAGAAAATTGGATTTTGGATTAGCTCTGAAACTAACTAGCTTTTGTATCCAAAGACGTTCCATAGCTAAATCAAAGAGCCAATGAGACCATAAAATGAAAGTTGTCACAAAAATAAGTTGTGTTATTGCTGGTTGATCAGAGCCCTCAAATTGACTAAAGCGTTTGTCACCAGACTTAACAACAGCACCTGAGACTAATTTCGTCATCAAGGTACAGAAACATGGGTGGGCCTGTCAAATCCACATTTATTCTTTAGAATATTTCTATCGATTCATTATTAATTTTAAGAGTTTTATTATATTAAACAATGAGTATTTAATAGGAAAAGAATCACAAAAATAAAGTATTCAATTTTTTAATATTTATTAGGTGTTTATTAAAAAGCATCAAGATTTTCAACATCAACTGGCTTTTGGTGTACTAAGTCTAAAAAAGAACAACACAAATTTTTATTTGAGCTACAGTGAAAATACCAATAGCACTTTACAGAAAAAAAACCCTTTACTTCAATTATCACACCTAAGGCAGATTGCACATATGACAACAGCATGTTCTTTACACATGTATCACTTACACTGACATGTGTTTTGCTTTCCTGGCCTTTTTGTAGGATATTCTTGACATCTTAGTGGTCTTGGCTGTTTTGTTAGGAGGCTCTTATTATTTTTTTTAATTTTTATTTTAAAGAGAATAAAGCCAAGCAAAATAAAACAGAATAAAGCCAGTCAAAACAAACCAGTGTAAGTGACACAGCACTTCAAAAACAATAGGAAATCAACAATGGTTACCATAATGCCTCTTGCTGTCTTCAAAATAGCTGCAGATACCTTCAGACATAATAAAAATCAAAGCAGAACAGAATAGAACCAATACAAACAAAATAATGCAATAAAGGATTTCAAAACAAGGTAACAGTAAATCCAAAATGGCTACTATAATATGTCTTGTTATCTTTGAAATAGCTGCCCATGCCATCGGATATAATTAAATCAAGCAAGACAAAACAGAATAAAACTCAACAACAAAACAATGAAAATGATACAGGACTTTAAAACAAGATAATAGGGAATTAACAATGGCTACCATCTTCAGAGGGAGATTCCCCATAGATGCTACACTGGGTATTGTTATCCTGTGAATAGATTATCGGACTACTGGCTTTAGACACTACAAGCATTAAATTGTATTTTATTTCAATAGCTATCACAGCCTGTGTTTCTCTGGATCAGCCAATCGCTTATGGTGGTAGGGGTGGGGTGGGGTTAGGGTTGGCTGTTCTTGTTTCCCAGCCTGCACTCCGGAAGGGGATGGCATCTGTCTGTCCTCCCCATGGGTTGTGCATACTGCCAATTTTCAGGGAGGGCTTGATTCTCGTTGACTTCTTGTTCTCTTCCCTTGCAGTCTGAGAATGGTGCTGAGTCACAAGGAGAGGCTGGCTTCTGGCTGTCCCCACAGAGGCCCGTGCATGGTGCCAATTCACAGGGAGGGCTTGCTTCTTGTTGACTTCTCATTCTCTTCCCCCACAGTTTGCGAATGGAGCTGACTCACAGGAAAAGGCTGGCAATCCCAGGAGGTTCTTACTATATTATACAGTGTGCAGTTAACAGGAGCATAAATATCAAAAAATAAAACACCAAATTCCTAATATGTATTGTGCATTTAGAATAAACATCAACATTTTCACATCAGTTGTGTTCTTGCTTACAAAACCTAAAAGATAACATCAGAAGTAAATTTCTATATGAACTACAAGGAAAATACTAATAGACCACTACCAGAAAACAAAGGTTTGCTTCCACTGTCACACCCAAGGCAGTCTTCATACATGACAACTCCATGTACAAGTATCACTTACACTCATGAGACATATGTTTTGTTTTCCTGTACTTTCTTATAGGACACAGTTGACATCTTTGTTTTTTTCCTGTTGTCATAGTAGGTCTTTGCAACACTGCCTGCCTGTTCACCTGTCAGATCACCAGTGTGCTCCACTATTTTTTTGTATGGTTTCCTAAACAGAAACATTTTGTTTTTCTTCTGCGGTGAATGATTTTTTTGTGAGTTCCAGTCCCAACTGTCTAAGAAAATTTCTTCACGACTTTTCACACTTGTTATTTTCTTTGTAAACTATCAAACTATTTATGCCACTCAAATTTAGGATTGAGCAAAACACAGCCATTAGCCAATGCTTTATGTTTCAAGTGATACTATAGTTGCTACATAACTCATCAACAACATCTGCTCCGTGTTCAGTTTTTTTGTATAAAGTTTCCATCTCAGGCTTCCATTTTGTTGAGGTTTCCTCATCAATATTTCCATCATGGTGAAATGTTGACTTCAGCAGTACCAGTTTGCTTTTCTTTGCTATATCTGAGACCAATGTTACATCTTTCTGAAACCCAAAGATTGTACTACAAAATTCTCTGTTTTGAAATTGCAACATTTCATTGGGAATTTCTGCTTTGGTTCTGCATACAGATCCTGCATGGGTAAACTTGAGCTCTGCTAGCAAATGTAATATTAACTGGAAATTAGAAAATAAATTGTTGAGTGTCACATTCCGATTAGTTTGGAAGTTGGGAGCAACAAGTCTGTTACGACATCATTTGGTTTATCACAGTATGGATAAGGACCTACTGGCTGAGTTCCAGAATAAACGTCTAAAGTGAAAGCATACTAAGTCTTCACATTTATAAGAGTATACAGTTTTATGCCATACTTTGACCCATTGCTTTTCAATAAGTCTTTTACATTCCTGTGATCACTGTGAAAAATCTCTGCTAAGTACAGCAGACCTATGAATGCTTTCAGTTCGGCTAGTGAGGTGTCATAATAAATACATTTTTTTAGCATGGCTATTGGTACATACAGAATATTTTACTTGCATTTCAACCTTTGTATATTTCACAGCATCTTGTAGTATTTCATCTGTTAAAATTTCCAACAGTGAATGAACATGCTAACATTCTGTCCAATACCTTTAATCTTTGCCAAGATACTCACTATATTCTCAGACCTAGTTCTAATGTTGTTGCCATTTGGTTGTGTGGCCATTTTGCAACATTTCAACTGGTCAAATATGTACTCATATTGCTGTTTTCTTCATCATCTGAATCAAGAAGGTCTGCATTCCCTGTGTCTATATTCTCTGTGTCTGTATCAGTAGGTTCCTGCTCCATTTCACTGTCATGAGTCACGATCATCATCATCATCATCATCATCATCATCATCATCATCATCATCCCACACCACTCTTCTGTTATGAAAGCATGTATTTTACCATAATGGATCATATTTATCATTCGTGCTTGACTAATATGATGATTCAGTTTTGACCTCCTCCAAAACTTGCAAACCTGGTTTTTCATGTGCCATTCTACTGAATTGGGCTACTTCTACCAGAAAAATCAAAAGAAAACTTTTTTTTAAGCAAATCTTGGGAATGTTGTAGGTCTATTGGAACTTTGGTGATCCTTGGGTAAACATATGCAAGACAAAGTTACATGGAACATAAAGTGGGTAAAAAAATCCCATTTTGCCCCTTTTGCACATATGCATGTACCTTGCCATTCATTATACCAAGTAGATAAACATAAAAATTGCTTCCTGTATCCCTCAGGGAAAGGTACTAAGATGTACACCTGGCTACTATTACTCTAAAGTACAAATTTACAGTAGAAAAGTAAGGGATGGATCCGCTGGACTCAGTCTTATACACCTGGGATTAAATAAGATAAAACTTCATTTTTCTAATATGAAAGAAATTTAGAAACGGGTAGTCCAGAGTTGGAATTGCGACTCAGCTGCTGTGAGGGAACCAAATTTTATTAATTTTCTGTGACAAATAATATATTGTTTTCAACTTCAAAATCATTTCATGATCCAGAATGGCTTCTAGGAACCATCCATATTACAGCCATCATATAAGCCAGGTATGGTGATGCACACCTGTCATCCCAGCACTTAAGAGGCTGACGCAGGAGGATTGCCAGAAGTTTGAGAACAGCCTGGGTTACATAGTGAGTTCAAGGCTAGCCTTAACTATGTAGTAAGTCCCTGGACCCAAAAAATAAAATAAGATAAAATAAAATGAATAAA
>RJWT010052154.1:0-10603 GCA_004365215.1 Cuniculus paca
TCAGATATGTTTTCACTTGTTTTGTGTGTCATTTTTAATTCTTTCTCTGTGCTTCTAGTATAATAATAGTTTTCAGGGTAGCGTATGGGTTTTGTTCTCAAGCTAACCTCCCCACACACCATGATATGGTTTACTCCTTCATTTGCTGGTCATGGAAGTGGGCTCTACAGCATGCAGCCTTTTTGGATTGACTTCTTTCATTGAGAAATATGCATTTAAGTTTCCTCCATGTCCTTCCATGCCTTGATAACTTCTTCTAGTGCCTGTGTTTAGTGCTGAGTGATATCCCATTGTCTTGATGTGCTATGGTTTATCCATTCACCTGCTGAAGGACATCTTGGTTGCTTTCCAATTGCAAGCTGCTATAAACATTATGTGCAGGTTTTTGTGTACAAAGGCTTACTTTCTATAACGTTAGATGTGACAGATGTGGAATTTACCCCTGTCATGTTACAGTGACCAATGTGTGTCAGGATTGAAACCTTCCTCCAGGGTCCTATGGAGATTTCTGTACCCAGCTGGCAGAAATGAGATGTTTTAGGACTCCCAGCTGTTGGTCTGACATTCACAATACACATCTGGTGAGTCCTTTGTATTTATTTGTGTTGCTTAGGTCAATAAATCTAAATGCTCAGGCATAGCTTGTCTCTAAATCTTCACTGAGGTTCTTCTTACTTTTCACCAGAGCTTTGATAAAACTCAAAACCATCAAGAAAAAGTATGTTAAGAGATGGCCACATAATTAGATGGAAGGGTTGCACAAGATTTTGTAATGCATAAAAATAACATGCTGTTGAAAGGGTAATAAAAATGATCAAAAATGTAAAGTAGACAATGCTGAATGAAGTGAATTTAAATTCAGAAAAAGAAAACTATGTAGAGTGTGAATCTATTTGTCAGAAGCATGTGATGAAGTGGGCACATTACTCTGGTGTACACAGGTCGAATGAATGTGTAGTGGTGGCTACAAATATTTGATTTTGACCAACTTGTTTTGGATGACTCATTTGGGGATGAAGCTACAGTTTAAAGTATATGCAAGCAATGCTAAGTAAGAAAAGTAGAAGTAAATACACAAAAATTATTTAGGAAATAGTGGGAAAAAATAGGACAATTTCATTACTTCAAACCAAGAAGTAATATTCTAGGAAATATGTAAAATCTCATTAAAAAGCTGCAATTTTGGGAGTTTGTTCATATGATGTACCGAAATTTCCAAGAAAAGAAAACTCGGTGAGGAGGGTTTTTGTCTTCTGCTTTTTCCCCTTTGATCTATGTTTGTGAAATGTTTGGCTATCGAATGGAATAAATGACATGGGACCACCTGCCTGCTCTGCAGTTACTTCCAGGGGGAGAAGGCAGTGACTTTCTGCTCCTAACATGAAGTGGGTCTCATCCCATGGTTTCTCAACAGCTTTCTCTTTTATGGAAAAAAGCAATGTGGGATTTCCACTGTGGGTGTGTCCCGAGCATCTCTTTACCTTACTGAGTTCAAACACTACTGTGTACAATCAATCTACAGATTATATATAAAATTTTCTCTGCTTCCTTTCTATCAAGGATCTTTTTAATCATAAAAGCCCCTATTGCTCAAAACACCAGAAATGACGGTTAAGAGCCTGGGCAGGAACGCCAAAAGGCTTCTTGCTGTGACCAAAAGAGAGAGGTGGTCCAAAGTGAGGGTATTATAAATAATGGAAAGTCTATCTGAACCATAATCCCATAGAAAATAATCATTTTAATCACAAACAGAAGCTGTTGAGCTTCTCTATGCCTGGCCTTCCGATTGTCATCTTTTGATTATGCATGTGACATGTGTCCCATTATTTCTCCATCACTTGTTCAAGGCAAAGTCAAATAACACTTTTTCAAATATATGAACACTTTCATTGTCAGAGGTTTTATCGGAATGCACAACATGCAATTCTAGTTGATCCATTATAAACCTCTCTTAACATATATGAAGTATATTGGGAAAATGGATTATGATTAGTTTTGATTTTTCTCCTTCTTATGGCAGTATCATTACCTATGGTTTCATGTTGTGTGTTTACTTACATCTGTGAAAGAGAAGTAGGAATTTGAGAGTTGTGAGGGATGTGAGTAGCAACACCCATTTGCATAAAGAAAGCTTTGTTTTTCCATTGCATATGGAACTGCAGTTTACCAAGGATGTCCATTTATCTTACGACAACCTTGTAAAAGAGGTAGAGATAATTGTAGTACTGAACAGATTAGAAAAGAGGCCTGCAGAGTTAAAATTAATGCAATGAGTCTTTCCTAAGTATTTGAGTGTGTAGACATGAGTACACACTGAATCATTTGTCCTGAAACACCCCTTTCTCAAAGAGGGTCTTCCTAATGTAATTTATCCTGCAGGGCAGCATCTAGGCCACAGTAACTCGATAGTCGATGGCAGTCGTCCAAGGAGTTGCTGGTTTCCTTACTTCTCGAGTCCCTTGCTTGTGTGAATATTAAGGCAAATTGAGTGGGATATTGTGACACTGGGTTATCACTCACATGGTAACTTGCATGGGAAAATGTCTCCGCACCACAGATTAATTAAGAGCCGGTTCTTTGGAATGCTGTGTCTCGACGTGAATTTCTGGTGGTTTCTGTGAAGCTAAAAAGACAGAGACATTTTTTGTGGTTGCTAACTGGAAACTGCAGAGGAATAGAAGGGGCAACACAGCTGCATTTATATTAGTGCAGGTTGTTTTTAATTAATGCCATATGCAGCCTCCAACCACAGCACTTCCCCTAGTTTGATGGTTTCTGCTGGCTGTATTGCTTAAAAATTTCCCAAATTACTCCCACGTTGTGCTCGATGCAGCAGTGACTGAGTACCACTATCGAGGGCAGTTAGGATAGCGGCAGGCTCATCAGCCAGGAGAGAAGGCGTGGACAATTGATTCAGGTAAAAAGGGAAAGCCTAAAAAAAACAAACAAACCCAAAAAGAATAGATAGTAGGAAACAGACATTTTGCAAATGTGAAAGGGACCAAGAGATAGAGAGGCAGGAGGATGAAAAAGAATTAAGATGTATAATGTACAAGTATCCATGCTTCATGAGAAATGTAATCATTATGGACTGCAAACATGTACTAATAAAAATAAAGGTCATTTTAAAAAGTAAACCCTGACCCAAGGCTGACTCCAGAGTAATCTGTACCCACTTGGCAGGAAGCAAGAGTGAGGGCTTACTCTTTGCAACTCAGCTAACTGGTTCTCAGGGCCTGGACAAAGAGAAATCCTACTAGGATCGATAGTCAGGCAGAGCTGGGTCCTCTACCCAGGAGCATGAATTGTCATCACTTTTGCAAAGGTTGCCAGGCACCAGCAGCTTATAGCTGCAAGATTCAGGGGCTCTGGGTCCTGCTGCTGCTCTTGCTACGATGAGGATATCTTAGGCTTGCAGTGATAGATTTTAGTGGACTAAAGTACAACAGGTACAATCCTGATGTCATGCACAACAGACTGTTTTGCATTTCTTACTGAGAAGAGGGGATAAAAAACGTGGAGAAATTGAATAGTCATAAGTAATGTGAAGCTCACTGATTTGAAACAAGGGAGTGGGAATTGTTAAAGATTTAACAAGAACTGCATCTCAATAAACTTGAGATGCATTTGGAGTTAGATTGGCATATATTTGATATTAGAATATATTTAGTATAAAATGTCCTCAACACTTAAAGTATCTTTCTTAAAGAATAGATTAAAGTATGCTATACTAGTTATTTTGCATTATTAACTTATTTTCATGTAAATACTGTAAAGATAAATTTAAAACTGAATTTTGGCTTAATTATCAGAATCTCAGATTAGAGGAATTGAGATCAGACGTGAAATGAAATAATGAAGGCAGAGTTTCATTTGAGTGGGTCCAGATACAGGGCTCTGGAATGAAGACAGGCATATGAAATTGCACCCACAAATATTTACTGATACCTACTACATGCAAGGCACAGTGCAAGGCTGTGAAGGGTGCAGATATGAAATCAACTAGACCATGACTTCATAGAGAATATACATAAGACAGTGTGGCTAGTGACCCCAGAGAGTGGGGGATTAGGACAACTTGGCTAGCCTTGGAGGCTGCACCTAGGGGTGCTAACATAATGAGCACTGTGTTTTAAGAGTAACCAAACACATAGTAATTTGCACAATTAGGTAGAACGCAGCCGCATTGATTGAATGAGGAATGAGGTCCAAGAATGATAAGCGATGGTAGTTAACTGTATGTAAAGAAACAAGAGGTCTCAAAAGCGAGACATAGGAAAGTGGGCAGGAGAGCTACAGGGTCAGTCAAGTGACCAAAGTGGGCCGCTTAGAAGATTGAGTTTCGGCAATGGACTTGGGCACGTGACTGAGTCCTGTGGGAGAGGCGACTGAGAGTGCAGCTGTTGTGTCTTGAGATTTACGAAGGTGGATCTAAATGATGAATCTGGAGTCAGTTCTGCAGAGGTAAGATCTAAATGTGAGACTTGGAGGTAGAGGGTAGATAAAGGCAGAAAACTGCAAGCTAGACCTCAAACAATCAGTCCTGTGGTTAGGAAGTGGCACCTGCGGTCTGTTTGTTCCCTGCACCTCTAACTTCAGGGAGTATGAGCCTATGCTGAAGCGACAGAGGATAAAGACAGCATGGCTGAGTTTTCCTGTGAAGAACTGCACTGTTGCCCTGTGCAGTCAATGTCTAGACCCCCTCCATGCTGACAGACCATCTTTAAATCACAATAACAATGACAAGGTTGGCCACTCCCAACCTTTGCTTTCCTGTTCTCTGGCTCTGCCCTGAATGCACTTTTGGCTCTTGATTTACTGTTGGAAATTTCCTGTGCATTTTGGGGGCTGAGAGTTAGCGGGTCAGATTTTGGAATTTGAAACCCAAACAAATCTTTCATTACTTCCTCCAATACTCTCGAATTAATTTAGGGGTCAGAGGGCATCCTGTGAAAATATCAGGAGTAACCTAGATGCTTACTTCTGCATGGGTCCAAAAGGAAAGCAGCGTACTTGAAGATTGACATGAAGTTCGCTCTGGAGCAGACAAATCATAGTACTGATTGAGAACATTAGCATACCAAGTCACAGAATCAATTTTGAAATAAATATTTGAAACAATAAGCATGTTTAACTGTGCCAAAGAAGTCACAGAATATCAGTGCAGAATAGAAACACCAAGAACCCAGATCAATAACTAAAACATAACAAAACGAGGAAGTTTTAGGGTCAAAACATTTCAATGAATGCCGACCAACTACCTATTATGAGAAGGCATGCCCAGGATGTGGATGGGCATCCTAAAAGTCAGATGCAATTTCTGCTGCCAGAGAGAGTATAAAACAATGGAGGAGCTTCTGTATGATAATAATAGTGGCTTCACCATAGTAATGACCACAATAAACACACTGTACTGCAAAGTAAGAGGAAATAAATGATGAACTGAGAAAAGAAGGACAGAGTTTGAGTGGGTGGCATCGTGGATTCTGAATAGAGGATCAGGAAAGTTTTCTGAAGAGGTGGGCTTGGAACTACATCTTTGAGGGTAGTAATTATGACCATACTGGATGTGGTGATGATGGTGGTAGTGGTGATGGGGAGAGAGCAGCTGGCAACCAATGCATGACTATGAATCACGTGGCTCTCTATTGTTTTCTGGACAAAGTCTATGCTATTAATACAGAGCCTGCCAAAAACGATTCATACTTCAGAAGTTCACCCTACTAATCAATGTCTGGAAGCAAATGGCCACCACTTTGAGCACCTCTTGTAATTGCAGAGGCCAAAGGTAACTTGTATTTGACTCAAGATGTCTCAATCAATTTAGTATCAAAGTATTTATACAAAATTTTCTTTTCCTAATGTGTATATATATATTTTTGGTGGACTCTGTATTTTAATGATGGGTCAGAGGAAGAGAATGGAGATTACAAGTAGTGAAAGAGCCTAAGAAGAAGCTCGTTGTGTGTTAGTGTGTGTAGAATCTGGTGTGTTAGAAGTTGACTGAGTATGGAAGATTTTAAATAAGATCGGAAGAGATCAGCAGAAACTCCAAATGCTCCATGAGTTACACAAGTCGCACTTTGAGTCCTCTGGATGTGTACATGGGAAGCTGAACCATTTGAGTTAAGCAGAGGGGGTTTGTGGTGTGCACATCTGTCCTTCAAAGCCCTAGAAGTGGTCTCTGGAGCTGCACAGTCTGTAGCAGAACTTGCATCTGAGGTCTTTGAAAGAAAGCCCTTGAACTCAGTGTTTGGATGGCTTTAGGGAAAGAGATTTGGAGAGGGCCATGGATATCGTTAGGAAAGAACGGCCAATACATCACGGGCAAAGGAAGAGCTGGAGGATACTTTCTCAGATGTGGTATTCTTTTCCACTTTGATTCATGTTTCCTGAAGCACCTCAGATTCCTATATTTTTTAATAGGAATTCTGCATATGTCTGAAATAACCTACACTACACTTTGCTAACCAAGAATATTTTTTGTTATTTTTAAGATTGATTCTACAGTGTTCAATGTAGTGAGGAAAAAAAGCCTATTCATGATGAAGGTGTCTTTATGGGAAAAAATTTGGAGAATTCTGATAACTCTGAAAGAGACAGAAAAACAGAAAAATAATGACTCCAGGAAAAATAATGACTCCTGGTATATTTTCAAAACAAGTTGAACTATCTTAGAAATAGTAGCTGTGGTCTTTTGGTGAAAATATGTGGTCGCTTGGGACTAGGGAGGGAACATGTGTGTGTGTGTGTGTGTGCATGGCAGAAAGGTTTACTCAGCCTAATAAAGTTCACTACTTCATTCCAGTAGGGCCAGGCCAGTGGAGATCAGGAAGGGACAGAGAGGTCTCTCTGTAAAACAGTTAGTGGCTTAGGAGGAATATGTGGTTCTGGTTTTCAGTTTTGGTAAATCTCAAGCAAAATATGAAATAACAATGACAGGATAAACACAACAATATCTTAGAAGACTGAGGTTTGAATTTATCTTAGATTTTAGAGAGAGCAAAATCAGATAGTAGCACTCACTTCTCTGGCATGATACCGACAACAACACTCCTCAAATGTTGAATTCATAGTTCTTCCTAGTGTCCCTGGACTTTCTGGGAGCCTAGGCACATTGAGACACAGGGACCAGGACCGTTTCTTGAGTCTCTGACATCCACAAGGTTTGATTTGTAGGGAAGAAGTTTATCTTAAAAGTTCCAGAGAATTCTAGGCAAACTTCTAATATGAGACTCGATGTTTAACTATTCCCTTTCAAATTCACCTTGGCACTATCACATAGTATGCAAAACAGGAAAAAAGAAATCTACATCAATGCGAGTAACTAGAAAGGCATGCCATCCACACAGCAGGCAGGGGGGACCTGGTGAGAGAATGAAGGACCCCACCTAGAGTGCAGAGCTGAGGTCCTTTCACTCGGGCCTTCCTGGTAGCTCTCATGCTGCCGTTGGCATCCAGGTGGTTTTTCCTCTGGGAGCCTGGGCCAGTTTCAACCTCCAACCAAAAATGCTTGACTAAAGAGTGAGAGCAAGAAGACCCCAGGAATCCCCTGTGAGAAGCAAAAGTGGCTGCAAGATGGAAGGGAGGTTCCCTTCCACCCATGATGAGAAGAACATAGGGGCAGACCTTCTGGGGCCTCTGCATGTCAGGAGGAGACTGCAGAGTCCCTGGCAATTCAGATCGGCCCGCAATGGACTGTTAGAATATTTGGGGAAGTATTGATGAGCATTTATAAACTCTAGAGTGGAGCAGAGGTTGTAAACTACTGTGTAATTGAAAAGAGGCTGGTCAATGTAAATAGTGTGTCAAGATGAAGTATCTTATGACAAAGTTAAAAGCAATTTTTTAAACAATATGGTAAACTCGATAATGTCAAAGACAATGAATGGCTTTACAGCTTGTTCAAGAACTCTATGGAAAAAGAAAAAGGGAAATGTAAGAGACTGATGAAGAAATACGGGAAATAAATATCATAGTGCAAACAATACATGGTAAAAATTCCTAAAAGAGAAAATTATGAAGACATTGCAAAGATAAGCACTAATAAACAATAGGACAAGCCAGGTGTGATGGCACAGGACTGTAATCCCAGCTCTTGGGGAGAGTGAGGCAGACAGGTCAGAAGTTATAGCCCAACCTGAACAATTTAGTGAGATCTTGTCTCAAAATTAAAAATCCTAGAGCCAGGGAGGTAGCTTAGTGGCGCAGCGCCTACCTGACAAGTGAAAAGTCCTGAATTTGATTGCTGGTACAAAAGAAAGTGAATAAAATAAAACATCCTAAAAGTGTTGAGGGTACAGATCCATGCATAAGACCTGGGTTCTATCCCTTATACTGCAAAAACGAACAAACAGCATGCAATTATCTGATTGAAAATGTTGGAAAGAAAATAGAAAGATAAACCAGGAATATATTATCAAAATAAGATGACCAAGACAAGGACAAATATAACAGATTTATAATATAAGGGACAGATTGGTTTAAATTAAATATAATGTTAAGAGAAGATCCAGTTAATGCAAAACCACACAAGAGGATTAAAAATAAAACAGTGGACATGAATGTGTCAGGCACACATGGGTCAAAAGACGTCAGGTAGGTGGCAATGATATCAAATAAAGTAGAAACTAAGGCAAAACACATTCAAAGAGCCCCAGAAATTTACTCTGTATTGATCAAAGAATTGATTCTTAATGAAAACATGGGATCATGAATATGGAGGCTGTGAATACCATAACTTTCACGCGGGTATGTTTGAGGTTAGAATTTCGAGGAGAAACCAGCAGGCGAGCTGGGCGAGACTGAACAGCGCATTCTCAGCCTACTGGAGTTCAGACAGCTCTAAGAAGAGCTGCAGCGCCAAGTGTGCCTAAGGACCCAACAAATGAGGGGAAGGGACAAGTTGAGTTCCACCTCAGCAATGTAGTTTATGTGCTCACAGATGAGGTACCTCGTTTTCAAGTGTCCTTGGGACCCTCATAAATATTAATTTACTCATTTTCTATGCCACAGGGAACCCTGAAGTAAGAAACCTCTCTCAAGACCAGCCAGAAAGCACACTGACCACTGTCTACCCAGGAGCTGACGGTAAAGCACTGGGCTGTCAGGCGAGTTCCTGTAGGAACTGCCAGCTTCTGTCATGGCCTGGACTTCGAGGACAGACACTCTGTACTCTCTGCTGTTGTAATTTTCACAAGGGCAACAATATGAAATAATATATCCCTGCAGGGAGCACAGAAATTTACTGCAGGCAGCTTCATACTAGGTTTTAGAAAGAAGGAAATATATCAAAGTGATTAAAACAATACACAAGTATGGAGTTAGAGAGGGTGTT
This sequence comes from Cuniculus paca, assembly GCA_004365215.1. Classification (NCBI taxonomy): domain Eukaryota; kingdom Metazoa; phylum Chordata; class Mammalia; order Rodentia; family Cuniculidae; genus Cuniculus; species Cuniculus paca. The sequence goes on from RJWT010052154.1 coordinate 9,338, forward strand.
AAGCCATCATTCTGTCCAACACTCATTCACAGAGGTGGGAATGGAGACGCGGAGAGGGAAGGTTTTGTCCTGGGTAAAGCAGCGATTGAAAGCTTTCTGGTATCTGAACCCTGGTGCTTCTGCTTGAGGATTCATCATGTCCATTGCACATTGGGGTGCTAGGGTTGGGTCCAGATTTGGATGGCTGTGGTTTGCTCAGTTGCCTCTCAGAGCCGCGTCTGACTCCTCCTGGGGGAATCCTTGGAGCCACAGACCTTGTTTCTATTGCAAGGGGAGCTGGAACAATGTGGTTGTCATTACAGGAATCACAGGCTTTCCACCTCTGCCAGGTAACCTGCACAACAGCCTCTGACTTCATTACACACTGAAATCTCTAAACTGTAAACGTGTGTTAGGGGGTGTTTTCTGGCACGCTCTCATGACCTCTTTTTGTTAAGGCTCATTTTGTTGTTATTTCCCCCCTGGATCTGACCAGTCTCCCCCTTTCTTTTCTCCATCACAGGTGGCCAGGATCGGTCCCACCCTCTGCCTTCTCTCTTTGTTGGAGGAAGCTCTCCATGTCTTCATGTCACACCAGGTGGGTAACTGATTTTCCATATCCCCAGACCAACTCATGTTCTCTCAATTGTCGGGCTGCAGTCTGGTTGCATACCACATTTTGTTAATGGAGCAGGGAAAGCAGAGATGTAAAAGTTGTGCTTGCTTTTCAGGCCTGCTGAACTCACTGCTGCAGAGGTGACCTCGTTTCCAGCCCTGAACTTATGAACTGAGGACTTTATGAAATCCAATCCTCACTATTATAGCATAATCCTTTCTTAGTTACCCACAATGCAACAGTCACTTCTTGCTTCCTTTCCCTAAAAGAAGGATCTGGTCATTCAGACTGGGGCTGTCCATCCACTGTTCTCCTCCTTCTGGTAAGATGCTAGGGGTGAGGTGCACCAGGGTACCTCAGTCCAGCATTAGTCATGAGCTAGGTGAGTACCTGCATAGCCTCTCTGGGTGGAGGTAGGAGGGTGCTTTCAAAATAAAGTCCTTTCCACGCTGCATCTTGCTCTTGACCTTTCAAATGAGCACTTTGTGATGGAACAATATGAAGAGATATTGTGAAGGTCAGTCTCTCCAGACTCCCCATTTCAGTTGCCTTTGGCTGCACTGAAAACCACTCCCATGCCGGGGATCTAGCTCAGTGGCCTAAGTGCCTGCCTGGCAAGCGCAAAGTTGTGAGTTCAATCCCTGGTGCCACAAAAAAAAAAAAAAAAAAAA
>RJWT010052155.1:0-10598 GCA_004365215.1 Cuniculus paca
AGAGAGAAAGAAAGAGAGAAAACCAGACAGGAAGGGAAGAAACTATGCAAAGTCTCCACCTTCCAGGGCTATGTGAGGGGAAGTGGTTTCATGATAATTGTAATTATGAAAAGAAAATGCAGTTTTATAGTCCTTGGGACAGGAAAAAGAAAAAACAATAAATACCCAACATTCAGGCAGTGTTATGGCTAACTGTCTAATCCATTAACCTAACTTACTTAGAAGGAAAAAAAAACAACACTATATCCTTAGCAAATTTCAGATACATATTTTAAAAATCATTTCATTAAATACCTGCAGAAATCCACCCAATATAACAAGTGACAGCAAGGTCGTTATCAAGTTAATTCTGTCTTTGATTTTAAAATAGAAAAGATAGCTATTAATTCTAACATGCTTTCATGTACAAAATTAAGGAATATTTTATGCATAGCAATTGCAAATCTAAGACATTACTAGAAGTAATGGTAGTGACCACATCATATCACAGCAATCCATGCACACCCACATAGCACAACTCACAATAACTAGAGCTTGGAAGCAGCCTCCATGTCCATCAACATATGAATAGATAATAAAAATGTGGTCTTTATGCACAGTGGAGTACTACTCTGCCATAAAGAAGGATAAACATGAGTCATTTGTAGGAAAATGGGTGCACTTTGAGACCACAATGTTAAGTGAAATAAATCAGACATGCAAGCTTAAATATGGCATGGTTTCTCTTATATGAGCAACCCAAAGTAGAAATAAATTAAAGCACAAAATAAAAGGAAGATAACAGGAATCAGGGAGATAGTTCTCTTACAAATTGGAAAAGGATCTAGTGATTGGGGAAGGGAGAAGGGAGAGGAGGCACAGGGCATGAAAAATGGAATTAAGATGTCTGATGTTCATGGACTGACTTCCCATGAGGAGGGCAGACGTTATATACTGCAAACATGGTCACCGCACAAGCATGGGAGACGTGGGCACGCACTTGTGGTACAGCGTGGGACCCTATCAGGAGGTGGAGAGGGACTGCCCAGCAGACAGGCCACACCCAAGAGGCCCGCAAAGTGTTGTGATCCAAAGCTCAGAACCCCATCCCCAGGGCCTGCAAATAGGCTCCCCACACTTTTGATGTGGCTGATACTTGGGGACATCAGCTCCGGCCAAAGGTAGCAGCACAGCAGGGACCCACCAGGTTCCTCAGCCTCTGAGTCCAGTGTGTGCCTCACACCAGCTACACAACCACTCGAGGAGGCTTCCTGTGTCACAGCTGCTCCTAAACTCCTGATCGCCCGGGGCTGATGGCTTCTGTTTTCTCATTAGCATGATTCTTGGCATTTTGTGCCAAGGTGACCGGGTGGAAGCCCATGTCCTCCTGTCTCTCCCATCACGTGGTCAGGAACTACAGTCAGCACTTGTGCCTTTATGGAAGTTCAACCCGCCCAGTCTTGGGACGGCTCAGCCCCCTTGAATGGGAGAACTACTTAGCTTGTGTATTTAAGGAGACCTGAGGACACCAGATACTGAAATGCTGCCATGTGAAATGAAAATGAGCTCTGGGGACATGGATCACACCCTGAACACAGCAAAATGTGTCCACTGAGCTGGCTTGGGCTTGTTCTCTACCTCTTTGGAGGCTAAGTGCCGAGTGAGAGGTACCTGACATAAATGGACTAAAATTCAGTTGTTAATTTCAGTGCCTGGGTGGGGTGGGTTCCTTGATGCATGGTACCCTCTCTGTTCCTGGAAATAACGAAAGGGAGATGACCAAGGGGCCACTCAGGGGTGGCAGCCTGGGGCAGCGGTGTCCCTGCAGCACGCTCTAGGTGCAGAACAGTGAGCATGGTGCTGGGAGTGGCCAATGCAATTCTCAGATTGGGCACGAAGAGCCTTGGGGTCACTGGGGTTCAGTGAGAACACACTATGTGATGCACAGAGCTGTGCCAAAGACAGGACAGGGAGCTTTGCCGGAGGGTGTCCCTTCTCAGCTGCACTATGGACACAGACAGGGCCTTGAGACTCCACTGTGAACTCATCTTCAGGAAATAACACGATGTGAAGCTCTAGGTTGACAAACAGGTACGGAAACCTCACTTAGAAAGCAAAATTTTAGAAAGCAAGCAAAGTGGAATATCATATACTATGCAAAAATGAGTCTCTGGAGATATACTCTGTGATTCAGAAAGACATGTATGATGCACACAGAGAAAAGGTATGAATGATAAAATGTACAGTGTGACCAGTTTAATTTAAAACTGCATGTGCAAAGAGAATAAAGAGAAAAACTACCAAACATGAAAAAAATTTTGCCAGCTATTTCTCGGGCAATGGACTGATATCTACAATATATAGAGAACTTTGAAATGAGACCCTCAAATAAAAGACCCATTCAAAAAACGGGCAAGTGAAATGAATAGATGTTCCTCAAAAGAGGAAGCATGAATGGCCAATAAATACAAGAAAAAATGATCAACACCACTGGCAGTGAGAGATCACGTTAAAACGCTGAGATCCACCTCCTTCCAGAAAGAATGGTTACCTTCAAGAAATCAAATAATAATAAATGCTGGCAAGACTATGGGGGAAAAGAAACACTTCCACATTGTCAGGAGGAATGTAAGTTAGTACAACCACTACAGAGATTGGTATGGCGATTCCTCAAAAACTAAAAAAGAAGTTTCATCTAACCCCACTTGGAGTATTGTCCCCCAAGAGTTAAAGACAGCATATCACTGTGACCCATGCACACCTATGTTTACAGCAGCACAACTCATAATAGCTACATCTTGGAAGCAGCCTGTATGTCCATTAAGAGAGGAATGGATAAAGAAAACATATTTGCACACAGTGGAGTATTACTCTGCCACAAAAAGGATAAACTTGAGTCACTTGTAGGAAAATAGACGCACCTTAAGATGATAATCCTAGTGAAATAAATCAGACACATAAGCTCAAGTAGTGCATGGTTTCTGTTATGTGAGGAACACGAAGTAGAAATAAGAAGGAAAACAGGTAGATAATATAGGAAACAGTGAGATAGATCCTCTGCGCATGGGAAGACAAACGGGACATAGAGAAGGAGAAGAGAAAGGGGAAGTAAAAAGAAGTGAAACAAAAATTAACATGTGTTGGCACATGTTCAGCAATGTGGACTAATAAACATAAAATAATAATAGCAAACGTACTAATAAACATAAAAATAAAAATAAAACTATACATGCAAAGTCTGTGATCACAAGGAGTTTTAAATCCATAAATTAATGGTGGTCACTACGGAATTTGTGGCTTTTCAGTGGTTTATTATTCGATGAAATATTCTAACATTCCAAACATTTTTCATAATGGGCATATGCTAATTATGCAAAGAAAAGAAAAGTTAAAAAAAAAACCTATCACTCTGGCAATATGACTTGAATACAAACAATATTGAGAGGATAGACCGCTGAGCATGTTGACCCCAAAGTTAACGGAGAGTAGAGATATAACGTCTGGAAAGATGAGATTTTCTTGAACAGTTAGAAATTAACTTTATAGTAAATGGAGAACATGAGGGCCAGTGGGCTTGCATGACCTATGCTTGTCTTAGTGAAAGAGCCCCACCCACCCAGCACATGTAGCAGAGCCCAGAGCAGATGTCCATCGGCCTCAAATCCCTCTCAGGGGTGGCCACCCCTACTCTGGCCTCAAGGACAGGAACAGATGTAACCCCAGCCTCCAGGTACCATGTTAGTAGAAGGAACAGAAAAAGAGGAAATCCAAAACGCCATGCAAAAAACATATAAAATGCATTTTTGGAGAACGTTCTCTGCTCCATTTGGTTTGTTTTTGATATATCTGGATCACATGCACTGCTCTCATGGGTGTAAAGAATTCAGCAGATGTACCCATTTCACATGTATGTTTAGTGACTAACAATGACATCACACTGGAATATTGAAAATCCAAAGCAAAAAGGCACCAGTCAAAGAAAAGGGCTTTGACTCAAATGGCCTCATTCCAAGTAAGTTGTGACTGCACCCCAAGTTCTGCTTGCTTTCAGGTAACATCCCCAGTACAATTCTAAGTCCCGCTGGAATGGACATACCGCACTTCACGATTCCTCGAGGGTCAGTGGGGGTGGAGCCGGAGTCCCCGAGCCAGCGCGTGGCACACCTTGACCTGGGCAGCAGCCTCCGCGTGACCTTCCCTGTGCAGAGAGGAAGGAGAAGCTGTTATGGGATCGGGACTTTCCCTCACGTCCTCACAGGCCGGGACAGCTTCCCTGTGTCTCAGTGGAGGACTTGCACCCACGTCTACACTCAGCACGGGGCCACCCCAGAGACACGTGGTCCCTTGTGTTTGTTACAGGTGTGGTGCTTTGAAACCAAAGGTCTGTGCTTTAAGAAGGATAAAAGTATGAAGTCCGGTGGAGGAAACTGGTGGACGGCACCATCTCAGGCTCCTCTGCAGGGACCCCACCAAGGGGACATGGGTCAGAGAGGAGCTCAGAGCCTGAGATGCAGTCAGCTGTCAGGTGGGGACCACGTGACCAAGAGGCTGGGGACCACTGACTGCACCTGCATCACAAAGCCACAGCCAGCTCAGGTCCAACGGCATCTCACATCTGTGTGCTTAGTTAAGACTGTGTTAGAACCAGTGCCATGGAGAAATAATGCTGCCACCAAACCAACTTTCCCAGTACTCTGGGAAGCTGAGGCAGGAGGATTGCAAATTTGAGCCCAACTGGGCAACTTATCAACCTGCCTCAAAACAAAAAGAAAAAAAAAGAAAGAAAGAAGGAAAGAAAAAGAAAGAAAGAAAGAAAAGGGCTGGGGATAGAGCTCAGTGTGAAGGACATGGGTTCAATTCCTGGTACCAAAAAAAAAAAAAAAGAAAAATGAAATTAAAAAAATAATAAAGGCAAAGAAACACTGAGAGAGGACATTTCTGATAGATCTTGCAAAACCAGGCCCCCTGAAGAAAAGGACAATTCCTTTGGAACATTAATTCAACTTTTCCCAACTACTAACCACACTTATCCCAATTTTAGCAGCTCCGTGGGAGGAAACACGAAACATAAAATTCTTTGCTACTGAGTTTGCGCATGCGCCTTGACACTGTGGGGCGGTGTTCTCCCTGAGCCTCACGGTCCTCACCGGAAGTCACACTTCGCGCTCTGTGTGCCCTTCCGGGGAGGCCATTTTTGCAGATACCTGAACAAATTGTTCATCATTCTCTTTTGATTGCATGCATTTGCTCACGTCATTCCTTCGTGACATGCTGCAGTTATGTTGGTGTGGTTTCTTGTCACTGGAATTCATAGGGACACACACATGTGCATGCACACTTCTGTCACACTTTGCAACTCACTACCATTTAGAATGATACTGCACTTTTCAGGTACTTAGTTTCCCTTCCCCAAATTTTTCCTTTCTTCCTGTCTGATGGTGGAATTGATTTGTCTTAGGCAATGCCAATACACATATTACATGCAATGAAGTAAAATTTGCTGAAATGTAAAACTTCACGGTGCAATTCAAATGCAGGCAATAAAACAAGATTTGGATTGCAAACAAAAAGGAATCTCCATACTAAGAACTGCACAAATAAGAACAGCTACCAAGACTGAGGATTTAGGAGAAGTCTCTCAGGAGATGCGTGGGTCCGTATCCCTACCAGTTCTCACAGTGTGGCACTGTCCCTAGTCCTGCTTGCTGGGACTCAGTAGGTACTGGAGAGCTGGCACTCAGGGGAATAGGGGTCTAGACCAGCTCCATCGGCCTGCAGGGCATCTGCTTCCCCAGGCTGGTTTCTCAGGCGCTCACAACATCAATCCTGGGCTCTTTGTTCTTTAGAAAATCCAGCCTTAGTGCTTGTGCTGTGGTTCACACACAGCAATGTTCTCTTTCACAAACAGTCTGTGGCTCTTCCAAGACAACATCATTCCTACAATGCGGAGACCATTTTGTTCATTCAAAATCCAGTGAAATAAATGTATGCTTTTAAAAGAAGTAATACAGGTATCAAGTTTCTGATGTTTCTAATAAATGGGGGGGAGGGGGGAACCCATTAGAAGATATTTATGGGAATGTTTGGCCTTGGGATTTTACTCTGTAAGTGCAATGGCAGCAAGTATGGTGTGTACTTGGGCCTGCCTGCTATGGGCATGGAGTCAATACGACTCTGCAGAGTAGAAGACATCGTCTGTGGCCAGCAGTGCCCCCAACTCCCAAACCCCAAGAACACAAGCAGGCGTCAGGAGCTACTCCAGGTCAGGGCAGGGCAACCCCTCCATGGTCAGTCACCTGTGGGATGGGGAAGGAGGACCAGTGACAAACAGGCTTGGTCAAGTTCTGTTTCCCATTGTGCTGTTATCACAGAAGAAAGGACACAGAGACACATCTGTGTATCTGTGAGAGATCTCACACACACACACACACACACACCCCTTTTATGCAACATAGCCATTGATTTTGTTTTTTGTCACTTATATTTCTTAAAAAAATATTCAGATAACTTGCAAAAAGTTAAGATTTCTTGGTTTATCAAAACAAAGTAATGGAGTTTAAACATTCTGAAAGTGCTGACTAGACTAAGTTGCCCAATGTCTGGGGTGTTATCTTTTGCAATCTTTGTTGATATCACCAATATCTTAGTGAGAAAGCCTGCACAGATGGTAGGTAAGTTAAAACGATGAAGGTCTCTTAGTCTATAAGTGGTAGAATATTACACTCCAATCCTGACCATCTAATTTCTGACCATGTGCTCTTAACTACCAAATGCAACCCTCAGTACAATTAAGGTTAACTTTTAAAAAAAAATAAAACCTTCATAGGCCGGGACAGAGCAGGATCTTAGAAAGAGCTAAGCAAGTATTCCTTAGCAAGCATGGGTCAGTCCCAATTTTTTTCTTTTAACCTGTTTAAAAATATAAACACTTTGCTTCTAAAGATGGGAAACAGGTTGTCATTCTTAAACATGGGATGCTGGTCACACCTGCAAGGTGAGGGTAATTGAGTAGGTGGTCTTGAGGGTTCCTCTGGCCTCTGGAATCTAGCCTTAGCTCTCAGCAAGCTGGGAAACTTGGTTTTTAAAAATTTATATCAATAATCCAGTTAAGTAATAGTCATCATATACTGTCTTTTGAACAAATAAGGTTACAGTACTCCTGTGTGGATCTGAGCCCTCCTGAGCAAAGGAGAATCCTGGCCTTTCCAGGGACATGATGATGGCAGTGGTGCTGCAACTCCAACAAGCCAGGTGGAACCTTCTGTGACCCCAGCACACTGGCTGGGCCAACCCTGTGCAACCCCACTCCCCGGGCTGGCTCTGGAATCCTGCCTCTGGAATCTCCAGGTGGTCCTGGAGATTCAAGCAGGCCAATGTCCCAGCTCAAGGCTGGACATTAGCTTGCTGGCAGGGCAATCGATACATACCACTGTGTTCCCTCAGCCTTTCGTAACCTTCTCAAAACAGGCATCACGCTTAGCAAGAAAACTTGCTCTCATTTTCTGCTGTGGCACCATGGAGAAGGAAGAAGTGTGGAGAACGATCTAGGGTAGACACTAGGCATAAAGACTGGGCATGAATTGTGGCATTTAGTTCCCACAGCAAGGTAAGGCACGATAACATGCTTTTATGGATGGCAAAGCCAGGTCCAGAGAAGCAAAGCAACTGGTCCAAAGTCACTTAGTTTATAAGCAATAGAGTATCAGACTCAAATCCTGACCCTCTAATTTCTGACCATGCGTTCTTAACAACCAAACTCAACCCTCCATACAGTTAAAGTTAACTTTTTAAAAAGTAAAACATTTGCAGACCCAGACAGAGCAAAATCTTTGAAAGAACTGAGTGAGGATTCCCTGTTCTCTGAGCCACCTGCAGCTGAGCTGTGTGACACAGTGGCCACCAGCTCTGCGTGTGTACACCAAGGTGGGTGACAGCCCGAGAAAAACAATGTCACACAGCTCACTAATCACTCTATAGAGGTTACCTGGGAACATTATCATATTTTAGGTTAGGTATCATTAAAATTAATTTCATCTGCTTCTTAGTTTTGAAACACATTTAGTATTTACTGGAATGTGTAACATCACGCGGGCGATCCTGTAAGTCACATCATATTTCTACTGGGCAGCACTGATCTAGTCTGACTCATCAGGTTAATTTTACAATGAGCCGTACTTGGATTTTTATCAGAATGGGGCCACATTACAATACTGAGTTTAAAGATACCTCTCCTAGAAAACAGTAGAACCTACTGGGTCAGTCTCAGGTTGTCCAGTTTATATTCTTCTCAAAGTCAACTCCTTCTTAACTTAAAGTTACTTAACAACACAAGTTACTTTCTCTAAGATGATTTAAAAAAAAAAACACACAAAACTTTCTGCCCTTTTACAGCAAGCTTCCAGTTGCTTATTAACTTGCTTTTCATAGGTCTTACTGGTCATGACAGAGGCAGGTCAAGCACCTCGTGTAACAAGGGAGCCAGTGGCAGCACAGTCTGGGGAGACAGAGCCCTCCAGTGACCGCACAGTGAGGCTGGAGCAGGAAGGGACTGTGCCTGGGCCGGAAGCAGTCCTAATGGATGGGCAGCTCTGCAGGGTCGAAACAGCACGTCCTGTCTTGAGTTGGCACACAACTTTGGCTTCTTTGCTTATTAGCCTAAATGCTTGTTGCTTTGTGCATATTTCTTTCAGCATCACATTTTTTTTCCTGGCTTAAACTATCTGATCCCATATTTCAATTATGGTGGCAGAGTTTTTAATTCTTTAAAAACGCTGATTATGACTTTTTCAGGTCAGTGAACTAATTTCTCATATATATCTATAGAGAAGCTGGGCTTCCAGAAGTAAATACAAAACCATCTTCCAATATATCAACACAGAGCAACAGCTGAGGCCAACAATAATTAGATCCTAAGCAGCAGCTCATCTCCACATGGGCATGGGCACTGTCCTTTTACTGGCCTGGGTGAGATGTCTCTTGGCCCAGGCTTTGAGGTCCTGCAAACACAGGCCACCCTGCTCCATGCAATAAAAGCAGCTTGGATGAGATGACCCCAAACTCCTAAGTGGGCTGACCGCGTGACCAGTATTTACAGCGTTTGTATGGGAGACACTGTGTTTCTTTCTTAGTATTATCTGAGGAGACGGAACGGGAGAGATCGGTGTAGACCCAATTAGCGGCCTACAGAGTCAGCAATCCCCAGCCTCAGCTCACCTGCGTCAGGCTACAAACAGAGCTGCACTGCAAGGCCAGCCCCACGGGCTCCCGAGGTGGATCCCAGGAGGAGGAGGAAGGGGCGAGTGTGTACCGGGAGTGCCCGCTGGGGAGGCCTCCCTGACTCAGTTCCGGATCCCAGCGGGCGTGCGGGTATTTATGTCCTGACACTGGCTTGGAAATTCACCATCACAACCCCGGCCCTGAGTTTCACGAGGTCCGCCCACAACCACAGGTCCCTGGGCAGTGACGAGAAAGTCAAAATGTCTAGACGCAGTCAGCAGGGCTGGTACAAGTACGCATGCGCACCAAGACGCAACCAGGCTGGAGCTGAACTGGCGAAGATCCGGGTTCCTGGCTTTTCCTTCGAGCTGGACATCGTAACCTTCACCTACTTCCATTTTTAAACAAGATAACATGGACGTGAGACGAAGATACCAACAAAGAAAGGGCATCGGTCAAGCTTAATCTCCCCCAGTGGTACTCAGCTAGTAGAGGAACCACGAGCTCACGTTCTGTGATTGCCTATGCGACGCTCACTCTCGCAGGAGAGCTGGGGAGAGACGATCCTCCCGGACAGGATGTGGGTCAGAGCCAGCGCGGGAACTTTGATCCACTCTGACGCAAACCAGCAGGGACTCTGGTTTGGCTGGTCCGGGTGTTGTGCAGGTTTCCGTGTTCCCCGGGAGATGTTAGTGTCCAGCCAGGGCTGAGAACATCCCTCTAGCAAAAGCTTTCCCAAATTCGAGACATTTCCCGGGTAAGAACCCCACCAAAGGACCAGTTTTTCCCCTTGCCACTGCCTGGGCTATGATGAAATCAGCACTGATTACACATTTTCCTCATTGAACTATCTGTCTAACAACTGTGTGGACTTACAATCCACTGCTTGAACTTATGACCATCTTTTATTTTTGTAGCCTTCTGTACATCTTGTTTATAGTACTTCCGAGTCTTTTTTTCGGTGTAGTATACCTCGTTTATACAGCACTATAATTTTTGCTGGTTGTATTTTATAGTGCAGTACTGTAGTTTTGAATTCTGTTATACATTACAGTACTGCGTGTAAGAGTTATGCAAATAAAAGCTAAGTCACCAAGTTAGAATTTTCATTGACCATTTTTTAGATTCTGGATATCATAATGTACATACTATATACAATTCCTCATTTAACGACCTGTTCATCTAATGACCTAGGTGCAGGAATGGAACTTAGTGGCTAAAGGAGGATTTTCAGTATTAAGGAAAAGGCTTGGTAAATGTGCTACTCTTATATACTGCCTATTTTTACTTAAGAATTCAAAGAAGGGAAACTCAGAGCGGTGGGACAAGACATAGACATGGGATAAGAAGCGAGAATGGCTGAAAACCCAGGAAAAAAAGTTATATTCTTGGGTTTTATCTAC
>RJWT010052156.1:0-10580 GCA_004365215.1 Cuniculus paca
GGTGGGTGGGAATTGTAGACACCTTGAATCTGGCCATAAGTTAAGCCATAAGTTCCAATCCATCTTTTACAGTCACAGCTATAGTATTTGATATTCATCCAAATAACATATATCTACGTCTTTCTGTCTGCACATGGTCCAAATGATGACCAAAGTGTTACCAGTGGATCAGGAAACCTTAAGAACAGAACTCTGGTTTTTAAGTACCAAAATGGCAGTTGACATGGCAGCTTTTATTATATGTAAGCAAGTCTTCATGACTTTTGTCTTCTCAGTATGAGCAGAATATACTTTCTTGAACCAATGAATCTCAACTTGGACTTATCACATGATTTTCCTTTACAGTGATAGCAGATTGAACTAATCAAGGTGTGGTTCTTCAAATATCTGCATGCCCTTGATATCTCACTAACTCAAGGGCAATGTGAAACACATGGAGAACACTTATTCCCAATCCACACAGCCCATAGTCAAACTGAGTCAACTTCATACTCTAGTAGCTTCGTACAATAGACTTATACACTTATAAGACCAAGAACAATTGTCTATTCTCTTATGATAACACTTATGGTGATGTGTTAAAAATTAATTATTAGTATACATGGATGTTATAGTCAACACCAAACATGGTACAGTGTTGGGATACAGATCTCCCTCCTAAAAGCATAATGTAATTTATGCAGTGGCTGTGGAATATTAGCTGTGAAAAATTGCATAAAATACATTTCTTTTGTCTAGAAATCACAGTGCAAATAACAGATGCACAATGCACATGATGATTAGTAACCAGTCATGTCCAAGTTCAGTGGTGACTATTCACTGTGCCCCTATTCTTTACTGCATGAACAGAGAACAAAGGGTATAGCTGTGTTGTCTTGTTGTCTCTCATGATAAAACCCATATGACATTACACAAAAAAGGATAGTGAAAAGGGAAAGTTGGCCAACAAAGGTAAAAGTCAAGCAATGAAATGAAAGAGACAATGGTAGAAATGCAGCTTGAAGCCACTATATATGGAGTTGTACAAGAAATTGCTGACAGTATGAATGTTGACACTATACCATTCAAGACATAGTAGAGGATGAATCTGTCAGCATAAATGAGGTAAACGATTGTGACAAAACAGCAAAAACACCCCAGAGATGTGACATTGACAAGACACTTCACAGTAAAGAAACTCTTAGACATATTTCACAACATTGAAAGAATGAAGGGTAAAACATTGGAAGTTGATCCAAACTTAGAAAGGAGCATGACAATTTGCTAAGTCTTAGAAAAGATACTCTGTGTCATAAGTTATATTGTAAAAATAGACAAGTACTATTCAACTTACTCTCAATAAGTTTTTCACAAAGAAATGAGACATTTAAAGTTTCAAGGTTTCTAATATATTAAATGACAGTGTAATAAGTATACATTAAATATATTTAAATAAATACCATTTTAAAACTATACTTTGTTAATTTTTATAATTTTATACTTAAATATTTATTTCTTTAGTAATGCCATTAGTAAACATAATGATGCAATTACCACTGTGTGATTTTAAATTATTTTGTAATTTTAATAAAATGCATAATTTTTAAAAATTATAAAATATTTATTTAATAATTTAAGATTTTATTTCTTTACATGTTTATAATTGATAGAGTCTTCAATATTTCAATAACAATTTTTAAGATTACAGAACAAATTGTGGTTTCTTGCACTAATTATTAGGATTTTTTCACATTTTAGGTTTGCCCAATCACTTTTATGGTCCATCACTACTATACAAAGTGAAGATTTCCTCACTTTCAAATTATAAATAGCTGTCCTATACCCTTTTAGTTTCTACCTGATAGATATTTTTATCTCTCCTATATGTTCTGGTATCAGTGTTCATATTTCTAATTAAGGTGGTATAATTGCCTTTTCTTGGATCACTTTAATAATTTTTCTTAATTATTTCTACTGCCTCTATGAATTTTTAATTCCAGGAATTATCTACTGTTTTTCATATTTATAACTTTCATAAAAATAATCATATAATTACCATCAACCTCACTTATTGTTTGCCCTGACACTTTTCTTCCAGAACAGTGGCAGCTTAATTTTTGTCTTAATCAATAGCAAATGCTTATTATTATTTTGATCCTGTAAGTATTACCTACTCCTGAGTTGCATAGCGTATATTGAATCTATCTTCTTTCTCTTTTCATTTTCTGTACTTTCTGAATAAGAAATTGCTTCATTCCTTTTAGTTCATTTGGTTTGTGATAATCTCAACAAGAATAATTTTTCTAGTATTCCAACGGAGTTTTCAGAGCACAGGAAAAACTTCTAAATCTTTAAACAAATAAGGTAATAAATTGGTTTTTGGTTTAATATTTTCAAGAATTAATTTTCATAACCCTCTTACCTGTGTCTCTCCTTTGCAAGATTTCCATTTCTTTTTCATATTTTGAGGGTAACTGTGCAATAAATCACACTGTAATTTACCGTATAAAGTATGTTTATATGTATATAAAATACAGTCATCTAGAAGATCAGGATACAAATTTCTTCCAACATGTATAGTTCTTCCTAAACAATATCTCCAACCCTTACTCCCTAATGGGTAACTATGACTTGCATTGTATGTGTATAGGACCACTTTCATTTAATGTGTATTTGACTTAAAGTGTGGTATGTCTACAATTTGAAATTTTTTAGATAAAATAATTGCTGTCAGAAGTCTTTTGATCAATATATTACCTGTGAGAATCATCCTTGTTATTGTGCTCAAGAGTGCTTTCTTCTTTGTACTGCTATACATGTTATTGGCTGTGTAGAATACAATTTTTTTACCCTTTTTACTACTGATAAATAGGTATCTTGATAGTTTTGCATAGGTAAAGCTAAGAATATTCTTTTTCATATGTTTTATACACACATGCTTTATCCATGCTTTATCTGCACAGTCATTGTAATTTAGTGAAAATTTTATATTACTTTTTGAGTATATTTATTTCTAAAATCACACACAGATTTTTTTACTCCACACATAGTTAAATCCATATAGTCAATTCCATTATACATACCAGTCTCTTATAACATATGCAGGGATATAACCACTTTATTCTCCAAGGTTTGTTAATGACAATTAATCCTAAAATTATATATAAAAGAGTGTATGCCTACCTTCAGTGCTGCTTTCTCTTTTGTGATATCAATGACCCATTCTTCTAGTCCTTCTTAACCCTTCTCCTAAAGTGCCCTCAGAAAATTGATCTAAGAAGTTGGCATTTGGTTTTGGCCACCACCATGCTCGGAGTTATAATTGACATAGATTTTCAGTGTTTATACTTTAAGTGTGTTGTAACATTTAAAAACCATAGATACGTATTAATTTTTCTAGTAGTATGCTTTTTAGACTGCCTCCAGTGAAATAGAAAAGGGTTATCCAATAGAATAATAAAAGAATACACAGTCCTCAATTTATGATCATTTGAGTTAGCAGCTTTTCACAATGGTGCAAAAGTAATACACATTCAGTAGAACGCTTTGAAGTTTGAATATTGATTTTTTTCTGGGTTAGCAATTTGCAACCTGCTATTCTCCCTATACTGGGTGGTGGTAGAACCACGGCTCCCCAGGACATGGTCACAGGGTGGACAACAGGTGCTTTACAGCATACTTGGGCTGCTAAGTTATGATGATCAGTATGTTATTTGTCTTACTGCATTTTTTACTTATAATATTTTCAACTTTCAATGTTTATTGTGCCAAAATCCCATCACAGAGCAAGGAGCTTCTATACATTTGAAAATTGAAGTGTACTGAGTGTCACACTCATTCTCTATTCTACATCGCCAAAAACAAAGCCTTAAAATGTTGAGACTTACAAATGTAAGATACACTAATCAAATAATGCAAACTATTCTTGGGAAAACAGAATTTGAGAATGTATGTTGTCCCATCTTCAATAGTATTTCCCTTGGAATTAAAATTTCCACGTAGCACTGCATTTCCCTATATCCAGCACAATATATGCCATGGTAAGTGATGCAGAATCCTCACATCTGAAGTCAGGCTGCTCTGTGGAAAGGGAAATGTGGGGTAGATCGTCCATCGATAGACCCCTTTCTAATTTGCTTGCCAGAATAATCACTTCAGAGCAAGGCCATAGTCCACAGGAATGTAGAGAGAACTTTCATTTGGGTAATTTTCACATATTATTTAGCATACGTCAAATTTTCTCTTAAGAACTTTTACATTTATTAAAATATCTAATCTTTAGAAAACTTTCCTTAATAGCTCCATTTTATAGATGAGTATTTGAAGGTCTAAGAAGAATAAGTAACTTGTCCATGGTCACCCTTCTGAGGAATGGCTTAGCTGAGACTGAAAACTTTTTCAGTTCATGTCTAGAGTCCATAACAGATCTTATGGTCTTCTGTGTCTTTCTCCATGTAGCCTAAGTTTAATGAGTAAACCTATGGATACTGAGAGTACAGAATCATCACTTAAGGAGGAAGATCTGCACCCACCTCTGTGAGCTACTTTTGCAGTACACAATCTTTCTTCTTTGTATACTTGCAACTACTAGGAGTAACTTGTGCTTCCTTTTCATCTCAAACCTAGGGTTCTGAAAGGGTTGGGATGATCAGTTCATCAAATTAACTAAAAGATTATTCTCAACCATTTTGAAGAAAGCAAGAGACACTAGGGTAACCATTGTTAATCACCTGTTGTTATGTGTTGAAAACCTGTATAGCTTGCAGTGTTCTGTTTTGAAATGCTACATTATGTTTGACTCTATTCTGTTTTCTTTCACTTTTTTCATTCTGTTTTGTCCTATTTTCTTTAAAAATAAAAAAAAGATTATTCTGTACTCCAAACTTGATGTTTCACCACATGTATAATTCTCACTTCAAATGTTTCCTTGCCATTCTGCTAAATATAATTTACTACAGACTACATAGTAAACACAAACAACTCAGTAAAATTATGAGGAATTTGCTCATAAACTTAAAAATATTCCAATTTTCTGCAATAGGAAACTTCTGTGCTGTTAAATTATCAAGGGAGAATCAAGGCCAAAAAATTTAATCTTTTTTGCTCTTGCAATTCAAGATCCTAAAAAATTAAAAACCTTAACCCTATTCTCTAGTTTTTTATTCTGGTCAGTTTCAGTAATAGGAGTAGTTTCCCAGTTCCCTGTGGATGGGGATTCTTCACAGCACAGCCTGGACTGTCTTCTATCTCCTGAGGTGTGAAGTATGCTCCAAATATAAATCAAGCTAACCTATTTTTCTCATGGGTTCAAGTTTTTAAATATTACAGTGAATTATTAGATCAAATATTTATTGTATCTTCTTGCTTAATTCTACCATAACAGAATTATAAAATAAATACCATGCACATTGCTTACCAACACATATGTGCATATGTATGTGTAATATATGTATGTGTGACCAGAGTTTAAATAATTTTAATATTACTTTTGTAAAATAAATTACATGTATACATGTTGTTATATTTATATCTTATATAAAAATTGAATTAGAGACTTATTTTGTCTTATTTATTTTTTGAGACTCATTTTATTTAAATCATTGGCTAGATTTTCCACTCTTTGGTTAGATAATGAATGCAGTCTCATTCTCTCTTTCTCTCTGTTTCTCTCTCCCTCCCTCCCACACTTTGTCTTTCTTTGTTTCTGTATCATTGACTTTGTCTCTGTCTCTCTTTCTCTGTCTCTGCCTATCTCTTCGCTCTCTTGATTGAGTTTGACTGGAATCACACTATATGGGGATACTTTCAATTGCAAGAGTGAAACATCAGGCCATCTTTCCACGTCCTTCAGAAAGAGTACACATTCCCCTTCTGGTTCATGGAGATGCTCATCTTGATCATATCTATACCTTCTTGTTGAATTCTTTTTTTCAAAAAATGTATTTAACATTATGTTAAATTATACATGCAGAGAACTTTTCTCCTTAACTTTTCTTATTTGAAGCATGTCTTTTAGAATTATATTAAAAACACACATTCATGCACATATACACACGTTCGTCATATTGTATTCCTTTGATTTTTGACTTCTATACCTTTGAAATGAGACAGAATTTGGACTCTTGAGTAAGCAGACCCCTGCTATTGAACCTCAATGTGTGTGTAGCCAAAGTACTACAGGTAAGCTACTGAGCTTAAAAAGTTCTATTAACTTGTAATACTGAAAAATAATTTGTCATTAGTACAATATATATTGAACTTCATCTTACTTAGTATCATACTTTACAAAAGTGTTAGCCAGCTGACAACTTATTTATAAACATTCCAAAGCTAGTTTTGCAGCAGATGTTTGCATACAATGTGCTAATTTCTAACAGTATTTCTTTAATTCTTGGAGGAAAATACATCAACTTTCCATCATTTGGAGGAACTACATGTTCTCTAGAATAACTCCAAGTATCTTGGAGGTTTTTAAAAAATAATTCTTGCATTTTAAAGATATTTCAGGCACTCTTACTAGATTTTAATAGTTTGACCAAAAGTAGCAGTGTCATGGAAAAAGAACAGATTTTAATGCTGAGTAAGTCTGAGATGTAAAATCCACCTCTATTACTTTATAATTGGGTGAACTTAGGCAATATTGACTTTTCTAAGGCTAATTTTTATGTATTTATTAAGTGGAGATAGCAATAGCTATCCAATTTCTAATATTTTGTCAGCTATTAGTTAACGAGTGTAAACTTTTTAAAGTGGGATCGTAACAGTTTATGTTCAATAGTGTTAGTTGCAGCCTCTACTTATCTGACATCTGTTAGAGTCTATCCTAAAATGTAAATGTGTCAATTTCGCACATCTCCATCCAATGAGTTTTAATGAGTAAGATTTTATTTACCATATCAGAGCAACAAAAGCTGGATCAAAAATAGATTTTACTTTCTTATGTGTGCATATGTGTTTCAGTTTCTTATTGCCACTTAAAAAAGAGGAGATATTTACAAAGTATGAGCTTGGGGGAAGCACTAGTATTTGACCATTCCGAAATGACACAGGAGGATATTTTTCTGCTTACGTAGACTCTGCAAACAGATAATGCCATAATGGACTTTTGTTCTAAAGAGGTATTTTATGCTTCTAACATTTTAAATATAACAAATCCAAGTAGAATTAAAGAGATGGAACAAAACTCAGTACATTTATTTCTAATCTAAACTTGTGAATACATTAGGGCAGGATCTGAGGTTTCTGCCAAAACTGGTCCTTAGGTCCCACAAACCCCATATTGTGTGGTACAGCTCGTTGCTTCTCTGTGAGCAAGTCACCATTTATTCTGCCAATACTAATAAGGTAGAAATGCCTAAACAGGAAATGCCGAAGTTATCATTCCAATACCAATTATTTGGGGTCGAATGTTGCAAAACACACACATGTACACCCACAAACTTGAAATAAAAATACTTGAATTAAAACCCCAGTTTCAACTCTCTCTACTCATTTGACCATGAGTGAGTTAGTCTTTCCCTCTAAAATTCAGTTTAATCACTCCTAGACTACATGATTTTTACTAACAATATGTGCCATGGGCATTAGAACATATATATTACCCTCATTCCTTCTTTTATAAGTAATGTTACAGACTCTTGAAAAAATCTATAGCTAGTTTCTGTGATGAGTGGAAGAATTAATGTTTCAAAAATATGAGTGGGATTATATATATATATATATATATATATTTAAATTATGCAAATGAGCAAGTAAATGGAAATCAGTAAATTAAATATGAAATTGAATGACTACATTAAGGTCACTGGTTTAATTTTTTTGATACTTTCAAAATAGTTTAAAAAATCAGAAAATTTAAGGATGAAATAACTTGCGATGTAATGAATGCTAAGTATCATTATGTCTAATGCTGTACCAGGTACTAATGATTTAAACTTAAGAAAGCACTAACAAAATTGTAACCCTCACACACTGCTGATTTGATGTAGAATGTTACAAGCACCTTGGTAAACAGTCTGGCAATTCCTCTATAGTTCAATGTAGAAATACTGTATCATCCAGCAATTCTAGGCTCCACTCTTTACCCAAGAGAAATAAAAACCTATGTCCACAAAAAACTGTATGCTTAGGACAGCATTATTCAGTATAGTCAAAAAGTGGAAACAACTTAATATTCATCATGTGATGAATCAATAAATAAAATGATATCTCCACAAAAGAAAATATCATTCTACAATAAATACGTTAAGCACTGATAAAAATTGCAACAGTCAAACAAAATTTTAAAAATTTAAAAAGAAAAAAAATTAATTTTCTGTTACAGAGATCCAGAGAAGAAGAGACACAGCTTCAGTTCTCATAGGGACAGACAGTAAACAGTGCATCTTTGATGCGCCATTGATTTGCTTGTTTTTAGAAAAGCAATAGTATGACCTTTTAACTTCTGAGATTTATTTCTCAGCTCTTGTGTCCTAAATGGAATTATTTTAAATAAGTTTCATATGATATGTAAAGGTTTTGCGTGTAAGATTGTTAGAGTATCAAAGAAAAAAATAAAAATATTAGAAAGTAATATGACAATTCAGAAAGGAGAAGAGTCCTTGACTGTGACTTTCTCTCACCTTTTATATAGATGTCTTCTGATATTAAATAGTCCAAAATTATAATAACCTGGAGGTCATGATGTAAAATCCAAAGACTTATACGATTAATTAAATAGATTATGCTATACTTTGGGGATAATGCCCAATCTTTTGTTAGCTTTTGTATTACATTACCTCTATCACTTAGACGAGAAGATTCTGTCTACATCAGAGTTCCAAGGATACATTGATAAGAAACAGAGATTTAATAGGAGAGTCAGAGTCAAAACATTGACATTTTTCTGCAACCTTCTGCCAGTTTGGAGATGCATGCAACATCTGCCCCATTCACCTCTTTTTCCATCAGAAAGCTAAGCAATACTTAGATAACTCTTTATAGGAAAGGACAAGAACTTATTTTAATTTAGGATAAAAGAGATTTTATTGATAATGCATAAATATCCTATGAGGGTAAATTAACATGTGGGGATTAGGACCTACTATTGCCTGAATATTTGTGTTTCTCTGAACTAATAAATTGATACCTGATACTCAGTAATCTAAACTATATTGAGGACTTTGGGAGGTGATTATTGGCCTTATCAAAGAGATCCCAGAGGAGATTGTAAATTAGTCCCTTCTGCCATGTGTGGCTTGGATAAAAGAGAAGGCATTATATCTGTGAATAACAGTAAATTCTCACCAGACATCAAGTCTGCTGGTGACTTGATCTTTGGTTTCTGAGCATTCTGAAGTGTGAGCATTAACTTTCTGGTGTTTATAAATAACTATGCTCCTCTTAGTTTTGTTAAAGCTTCATCAGGCTAAGAAAGGAGCTAATGAGTGTTAAAGGAACCAGTAATCTGTATGAGGGAATACAACTTTGACATCCACAAGAGCTTACTGTAGTAGTCCCTGCTTTAATACTAACTAGTTGCCTAATGTTAGGCAAATTGACATCTCAGGGCTTTGCTAATTGACTGAAATGAATTTAAAAAACCTTTCAGTTCCTTTTTGCTCCAAAATTAACAGTTTGTATGTTTGTTTGTTTGCTTTTTAATACTGGGGATTGAACTCACAACCTCAAGCTTGCCAGGGAGGCACTTAAGCCACTGTGGTAAATCCCTGGCTACTGTTTGTTATGTTATAGTCAACCTAAGAATTTTTATTATAGGTTGAACATATCTCATCTGAAAATCCAAAATGTTCCAAAATCTTTAAGTGACATAACACCACAGTGAAAAATTCCACACCATGAAACTTTATAATTGTACACTCAGTTATTTAAAATAGTTTATAAAATTAACTTCAGGATATGCATATGAGGTATATATAAACACAAATTAATTTTATGCTTAGGTTTGGGTCCTATTCCTGATATCTCATTATGTATATGCAAGTATTTCAAAGTCTGAAAATAATGTGATGTCAGAAACACAATTGGTTCTATATATATTTTGAATGAAGAATATTGACTGTCTTTATTTGAGAGTATAGAATGGGCACAATAAGTATAGGATTAAAAATCAAACAGAGTTGATGGAGAACTCACAGCCATTCATTAGAAATTTATTTGGTACTTGGGAAAATTCTTTAAAAGCCTCATTTAACTCACTATAGAAGAAAGAAATAGAATGACCGCATAAAAGTGTTTTGATAGTTTAAAACATCCTATATTTTAAAAAAAGCACCTAAAGCAACAACGTGTTGAAGGTACAAGTGCTATTATACTTACTTGATCGTGATTAGATGTTCTTATTTTGTATAAAGTAGTCTGCTCAACATCTTTGGTACAACAATTCTTTTATATATAAACTTTCTACTTTATATATTACAATATTGTCTTGCTCTAACATATGTCTAGTTCTCATCTGTAATCTTCCGAAACAATTTCTAAGCTATAATATCTGAGTCAATGAATTGCTTTAAACACCTAACTTCTGTTTCTTTTTGAAACTCTTGAGAAGCCCATATTGGCTGTGTAGGAAAGGCATGAGGGAAGAGAGAGAGAGAGAGAGA
>RJWT010052157.1:0-10599 GCA_004365215.1 Cuniculus paca
CCAGGAGAAGAGCCGTTTTATGGGAGAAGGAGCGTTTCTGAGGCAGAGGGGATGCATGCGCATGTGAGGCCGGCCCACCTTGGAAGAGAGGGAAGGCCAGTGTGCCAGCCGGAGCCTGAGGCCTGTGACAGGAGGCCAGGCTGGGGAGTAGGCAAGGATGACTGGGGCAGCCTCGTGTGAAAGGGATCTGCTGGAGGCCGCCATGGTTTGACCACGTGCCCCACAGTTCAGGTTTATTAGTATATTTATACTATTATTTTCACAGTATCGCTATGTGTGAAGTACTGTATGATACTTTGCAATATGTACACACTGTGGAATGGCTGAATTGAGCTAACTAATTCACTTACCTCACATACTTTGTGGTGAAAACAAAACCTACTCTTAATTTTCAAGAATAAGAGTAATATATATATATATATATATATATATATATATATATATATTTTTTTTTTTTTTTTTTTTGCGGCACCAGGTATTGAACTCACGACCTCACACTTGCCAGGCAGGAACTTAGGCCACTGAGCTAAATCCCCAGCAAGAATAAGAGTATCATTAACAATTAATACTGTCAGACACCATGTCACATGAGCAGCATATCCCTCCTACCTGGAAGTTTTGTACTTTTTTTTATTTTCGGCACCGGGAATTGAACTCATGACCTTGCGCTTGCCGAGCAGGCGCTTAGACCGCTGAGCTAGATCCCCAGCCCGAGTTTTGTACTTTTTGATCAACATCTTCCCAATGTGACTCAGTCCTGGGGGCCACTCTCGGCTCTGTGAATTCCACATAGTGACAGCGTGTGGCATTTGTCTTTCTGTGCCTGCCTTACTTTACTTAGCATGCCATTCTCCAAGTTTACCGACGTTTTCTTTATTCATTCGTTCACGGAGGGGCACTGATGCTGATTCCTTATCTTAGCCATGACGAAAATGCCTCACCAAACACAGGAATACAGGCGTCTCTTCAACACACTGATTCTGCTGTTGTTAGATAGGATAGGTACTTAGTAGTAGTAGGTTTGGCAGTTCTATTTTTAATTTTTTGAAGAGCCTCCATAATGTTTTTCATAATAGACATACTAATTTACATGAAATTTAAAAATAATGCCTACAGATCTGTGGCCTCCCAGAGACAACTTTTTTTTGCTTGCATTCTATTTTACTTCAATGTTGTGATTTTATTTTTTATTTTATTTTAAAGATAGTAAAACCCAACAAAACAAAACAGAATAAATCCAATCAAAACACAGCAGTGAAATTGGTACAGAACATCAAAGGAGGGTATCTTGTTATCTTCACCGTAGTTTTCCATTCCATCAGATATAGCAAAATCAGACCAAAACAAAACAGAATAAAACCAATCAAAACAGAATATTGAGTAAAGCAAACAAAACAAAACAAAACAAAACAGTGAGAATATTAGACTTCAAAAACAAGACAAAAAAACCCCATATTTTCCATATTGCATACTGTTATCCTCCCTATACATGCTCAGACTGTCAGCCCCATGCCTGTAAATTCAACCTAACAATACAATCCTTCAGGTGCTTTTTGTACCTCAATTGCTATCAGCTCAGGCTGACCTCCAAACCAGCTGGTGGCTTATGGGGTGAGAGGGTTTGGTGATGTTCAGCCTGCATGCTGGTAGGCTTACAGGAGACACTGACTTTCCTCTTCCTGGGCCCCGCATGGTCTGCACAGCTTACCAGAAGGGCTGGCTAGTTGGATCCTTGATCGACTCCTCCCAGTCCCAGCATGGCTGATTTGCAGGAGTTGCTATCTGACTTTTCTTTCTCTCCCTGGGCCCCACATGGTCTGTGCCAGACCAGAAAGGCTGGCTCGAGACAACTATTCTTGTAGCACAAGAGAAAATTGTTCTCAAAGGGTAAACTGACCCCTGTCACATGGGGTGGCTGCAACTTCAAATGACCAACTCTAAACAGCAACAATCCAACTGGTGCTCACTTTTTCTAGAAGAATAATCCCCAAATCATCAAGCCCAGATATTTAACACACACACACACACACACACACACACACACAAACGATTTAAAATTCCTGCCTACCTACTTGATGTGGTAATTCTGGTACAATGATTTTCACTATTTTTTTCTTTTTTTTTCACCTTAAGCAATTAGGACTTTTATAAATTCATTCAGAAACAAACAAACAAAAATCAGTAAGTGAACAGAAACAAACCGCAAAGGAGAGTCCTGGTTTTGTACGTGAGACATATCTGACCACACATGAGATTTGCAGTCTTTTTCAGTTGTACTCCTGAAAGCAAATGGGCCCACATAATTTTTACTATTTAATCTTAAGGTGAGTTTCAAAATTCATTTGAATAAGGCTTTAAGACAGCCAACCAGAGAACATTACAGTATATTGAGCGTTTCCTTCAAAAGACAAAGGACATTGTAATACCCAAGGAAAGTATTGTGCTTTATAAAGAGCAAGAATTCAATAAAGTACTTCCGCAATTACCCTCCTACAACTTTCCCATACCTGAGCCTCTTTTTAACCTTCTTCTGGCCAGCTTTATCTGATCCTGGAGAATCTGCACCCAGTCTCTCGGGCCAGGAAGCTTGTCCACATGATTAGCAGTACAGTACTTTTCTGTGAAGACTGAAAGAAAATGTAGAACACCATTAAATACTTTAGCAAATAAAACGTGCAGATCTGAAATAGGAATATAGCCCAAGAAGACAACAAAAGGTTCTCTGTTGCTTGCTTTCTCTTTTGGTGGTGTTGGGAACCGAACCCAGGAACTTACACGCGCTCTACCACCAAGCTACACCCCCAGCCCTCAAAGTCTGTCTCCTCAAAGTGCCTTCCACGTCTGCACACTGCTCCTCTGGTACAGGCGCGGATCTGCTTGGCCCTGCATGCAGACAACAGATTGTGCTTCAAAATGGAACTTGCTAGAAACACTAAGCAGTTAGCATGGAAACTGGGCTTTCTGCTTGCTCTGTAACTGCATGTCTGCGTCTTACAGGTCAGCCCCATGCCTGTAAATTTTTTAACACTGAAAACACTTCCTATGGATCCACTGGCCCCAGGACAGAGTTCAGCAAGATGCTGCTTTCATGGTGACTCCTACTAATTCAATCAGTACTCGAAATTAATAATGATGCAGTATGTCTTCATGAAACCACGAGACTCAGTCTAGATAGCAATTCTACTTCCAGTCAACCCCTCCAACAATGAGCTACCCTATTAAACACAAAGAAACCAAGGAGAATTCCATGGCAGGACAAAGGAGAGGCAGGACAACGATCCCAGGAAAGCTGTGCACAGTGTGTGACTGCCTGCAAGGTGCTGGTGGTGACATTTCTGCCTCGCACTCCACTCCTGAGCACTTTTCAACCTGCCTTTTCAACCTGCTCTCCATAAGGTCACCTTCTAGTTTGTAGTCACATCACACTGCCTTCTTGGTATTTAAAATATCAGTAATTTTAATGTTTTAAAAGGTTTCTTTTAGAAAGAAATGACAAAGGAAAATATTGACAGATTTGACTGTATAAAAATTGAAATTGCCACTGAATGAAAAATAAACATTTCAATAGGACAAAAGCTAGCTGCACTAAAATTGACTGAAAATGGTCAATATCTACTACCTAAGAGTGCATTCAAATAAAAGAGTAACCACAAAAGCCCCCCAGCTAAATGGACAGAATATACGTGCAGCATAAAATATTAGAAAGAATGCTCAACTAATATCTAAGTTAAAGAACTTTACAACACTTTTATCTTCTAAGTAGAAACACAATGTTAAAAAAGCTTCTATGTATATTGATAAAATGGTGGAAACCTGGCACATCCCAACATTACTGATGACATAAGCTGGCAAATCGTTTTGGGAAATAACAGTAAGACATTATAAGTGACATAAAATACCTCTGGATTGGTAATATTACTTCTAGAAATTTATCCTAAGAAAATAGTTTGAAAAAAGAAAAAAAAGCCATATATACAGTCTCAGTGTAAGCAATCCAGTGGTGCACAAAAAGCTAAAGATAGCTAGGAGGCTAGCTGGGCCTGGTGGTGCATGCCTGTAATCCCAGCACTTGGGAGGCTGAGGCAGGAGGATCATTGTGAGTTTGAGATCAGCCTGGGCTACTAAGTGAGCTCAAGGCCAGTGTGAACGGCATAGTGGGACCCTGTCTCAAAAAGACAAGGGCTGGGGATCTAGCTCAGTGGTGTAAGTGCCTACCTGGCAAGCTTGAGGTCGCGAGTTCAATCCCTGGTGCTGCAAGAGAAGAAAAAAAAAAAAGCCAGGCGCCATGGGGAGGGCCGACCTGCAGGCCAGAGGGAGGGGGGCTTCAGAAAGCTACTACAGTTGTCCCAGCTGAATCTGCAGATGGAGAGCTGCTCACTCCACTGGAAGTGGACTGCATGTGCGGCAGTTAAGACAGTGAGTGAAAACCCGTTAACCGGAGAAACCCACCGAGCAAGAGCACAGGGCCACGCACAGAGCCACACAGTACATGGTGTGTGAAGGGGATGCACGCGGAGGGGGCAGTGAAGGAGGTCAGCGTCAAGGATGCCAGGAGGAGTGGTCTCACAAAGTACCACAGTGATTTTGAAGAGGGACCAGCAGCTTTCCGTGCCGAGCGGGGGCGGGCAAGGAGCTGGGGCAAATGCCGCTGAAGAGCACCGGGCGACTAGCGACAGCACGCACAGAATAACCTCAAACTCCCGCCCCGAGCAGAGGGTGAGGGAGGAAGGCTGGAACACGGCTTGCAGGATGCAGCAGCCAATATGATGGGAGGATACGGGACACGAGAAAAAGGAGGGGAGCACGCAAGGAAGCATCTCGAAAGAGCTGGGGTGGAGGAGCCGCCTCGACAGGAAGGAAACACCCTCTGCTGCAGCCAGGGTCCACCTGAGGCGGCTCTTGAGGCTCAGTGAACTCCATGGTGGGCACCGCGGAAGAGGAAGAGATGGGAACTTCTGGAAATGCTCTGAGGCGAGTAAGAAACGCAGCAGGCTCAGGACACGCTGGAAGGTGACCAGGCAGTAGATGGGCAACAGCCGTCTACACAGGCGGGGTGTGGTCTCTGCTCAGGACACTGGATGGGAGGGCTGGCCTGGGTCAGGAAGTTTCTGCAGAAGAGCAGGGATGTAAAGCAGCTGGAGATGGAGGGAAGAGGTCACCTGGAATGAATTCCTCACTTTCCACCCTCCACTATTTCCCCTCGATCAGGAAAGAAAGCGAGACCAGAGAAAGGCTCCCAGCCTTGGGGATACACAGAGATCAGAAAACCAAGATATCAATGGGTTGGCAGGAAGGGGTCAGGGAAGGTGCAGGAACCATCCAGAACATTCCCATGGCAGCAGTGGAGTGGCTGTGTGGCAGCACACTGAGGTGTGTCCAGCGGTGCAGGCAGAAACACAGAAGAGGTTAGAGG
Source organism: Cuniculus paca (assembly GCA_004365215.1). NCBI lineage: Eukaryota > Metazoa > Chordata > Mammalia > Rodentia > Cuniculidae > Cuniculus > Cuniculus paca. The sequence continues at coordinate 5,414 of RJWT010052157.1, forward strand.
CATCATAGATGAGGTCCGGCACCATCTGGCCAGGGGTTAGACGGAGCTCTGCCTGGACAGTACAGCTATCCAGGATGAAGCAGGTCCTGGGAAGGGGCTCAATGGGAAGGTTCGCTGACGCCCTCCTGAGCAGAGAAGTCGTGCTTAGGATGCAGAGCTGAGGAGCATGAACACCATGCAGGCTGTTCCATGTGGGTCATGTGGGGCAAGGGAGAGCAAGTGGGCTCCACCCGAGAGACACAGCGCTCCCCGGCCGGGAGACGTACACTTTCAGGTCCCCCGCACCAGGTTATAAAGGACATCAGGCTATCTTCTGTCTCCCTAGCATGCGGCCTTGTATAAATAGAAACTCAAGAAATACGGGATGAATAATCATATTTCCCAGTTTTGTTTCTAATGGAAGCAAATGCAGGAGCTCACATATTGAGCCTATCAGGGGAGAATGGCCCATCTGAATTAGTAGAAAGTCTTGATTAATAGAATATGTTTAAATAGAATGCATTTTATTATACTCAAATGCTCACAATAACACTTACTAATTGGAGAATTGTCCAAAAGCCTTGGTGTTCTGTTTTAACAAATAAAAAATATATTCGTATTTAGAACCCTTTTCAATGATATGAAAATGTGTATTACAAAAATGACTCAGTGTACTGTCTTGGCAGGTAAACATCTCACTTGTAATATTATTTATACAATTAATTCCCATAGCAACCTCTCTTTTCTTAAGATTGTGAAATGCATGTGTCCAAACTGTCTCACACTAGAAAGTAGCTGTTCCAAAATAACAAAGTAGATTTGGGCTGTGCCAACCTCAAAAGGCCTCCTGTGTCCACAGTGAAGCTTGGGAGAACTGAGGGAGGCTGCAGGAGGTTTCCTCCCACTTCGGGAGGGGCTGGAGGTCAGACTTTGTCAATCTAACCTTGAGCTCAAGTATTCTGTCACTCACTCAAAGGCATCTGGTTCTGCTTATTTTTCTCCTTTCAGTTAAATTGTCTCTGATTTCAACAGAAGGAAGCCAGGAAAATTGTCTCCTGGGTCCATGGCTGAGACCTTTGAAGGCACAGCCCTAGGTTTTAGAAAAATACCTACACAAACGTTTCTACTGGGTACATTATTGACATTCTGGTTCATGGATTATATCCAAATTTAAAAGGAGACTTTTAACTAGAATTTATCTACTGAAGATGAAATTTTATTTTCTCCATTACAATCGCAGATGAGGCCCTAGAACAAGGCCAAGAGTTTGCCGTGGCATTGATGTGAAAACAGTCAATATGCTGTGTGAATAGAGGTACGCAGTAAGCAGAATATATTTTTGCTTTCTGAATCTATAGCTAAAGGTCAAGCTATTATCCTGGTAACAGTTCCATTAGGAGTAATGATGTGAAAAGAGGTACTGCATTAATGCACTGGGTTTCCTACTATGTTAATAGTGGGTCATTAAGAATCATAGTAGGATAATTTGCATTCATCCTTAGAATGCAATAGGTTCTGAAAAGAAATTTCCCTCCTTTCCTATTTTAATATATTAAGGAAAAGTGAGGGCTAATTCTAAATGATTCCAAATAACCTGAACAAGTGGAATGAGGCCAACAATTAAACTAAATAAAAGAGCTAAAGCATCTACTCTGGTTAACATTATGTGAGGTCCCAAGGCACAGAGAGATGTTAAGTCACCAGAGAAATGACAAATGCTTGAGTCGATCCGTACACGAATAATGACTTTCCCAGACGCTCGCATTCATCTGAACCATGCCCTTTCATTATTCATAAATAATGAAGAAGCTTGTGGTGGTTGGGCAGATGCTTCTGTAGGAATGCAGCTTTTAATAATCATCAAAGAACTCAGTGCTGGACAGTGTGTCTGACATGCTGACTAGGCCACCCGAGACCAGCACGGACTGCTCTCTGTTGCAAGGATTTCTCATTCAGATTTTTCTAGCTGTGCTGGAAAAGCAGAGTAGAGTAAGGACTTTTAAAGGATGTACTGTGTCCTATGGGCACTTGAAGGAGCAGGCGTAGGTTTGCAGAGCTTTACCCTCACCATGGAACCCTCTAGCAATTCTGACCTGCAGTGAGAGCTCGCCTTTGGATATGACGGCTGAGGTCTAACTTGTCACACAGACAAATGGGAATCAAGTGGAATGGACATCCAGGTTCCACAGAAGACCTGCTGAATTCTGAGGAGCTCGGGGTGAAGGGAAGGGCTCTCTGTTGTAGATTTCCCAGTGCCAAGCAGAACAACACACCTGGAGACCCCTTACAGCCAGGGAAATGCAAAGCGAGTGTACCGTGCACCTCTGACTGAAATAGCGCACACCATTCTCTCCTCCTCCTCCCTGACTCTTAAAGCTAGCGTTAGAGCCAGGTGTGGCGATGCACACCCATAATCCCGATACCTGGGAGACTGAGGCAGGAGGATCAAAAGTCTGAGGCCAGCCTGGGCAACTTAGACCTTGTCTCAAAAAAATAAAAAGGGATGGGGTACAGCTCAGTGCCCTGGGACTCAATGCCAAGTGTGGGGAAGGGGCTGAAGTACCCGAGACTTCCTGTGTGCTCGGCAGTTCATAAACCTCTGATCATCACAGCAACCAAGGAGGCAGCTGCTATGATCCTAAATTACAGACGACAGAATCACAGTGTTCTCAGGCTACATCACAGGTCTGGGGTTGCCTGGCCATCAGGGATTATTTTCCACATCAATTATTTAATTTTTAATTTAAAGCTGTAAATGAGTACACAGATATTGTTAAAGAAAAAGAGATGAATTCTAAATACGATTCAAGCAATAGGTAAACTTTTCCACATTAAAGGTGAGTTTTAACCACGTCATACAAGCATGGTGGACAGCCAGGGAGAGAGAACTCGCAGGCCTGCAGACCCCTGGTCCTCGCCGCCCTCATTCCAGACCAGACAGCAACACGTGAAGGTGAGCCACGTATGGCAACTGGGCCACAGCAGGATAGACATACAAGAATCATGGACCCCAAGACTTGATGCCCCAGATGCCAAGCTGAGGACTGCACGGGATGAGCTGAACCCTTCCCCCCAAAACAGCAGATGACTAGATGAGGGCATTACTAGTAGCGGGCAAAGCAGGAACAGGGCCATGTGAGTAGGTGTACCAGGTACAAACCAGAGCTGTTTGTGAGGGGCAGAGAGTGAGTGGGAAGAGCCAGCTGTTAAGGACAGGAGGAGGAAACAGATGTGCAAACAGAAGCAGACACAGAGTGAGAGAAAATGCAGCTCACGAGACAGACAGGGACACGAGCAGCGACCCTGACTGTGTTCACACACAGCCCCATGAGACAGCACTTCTGAAGGTGCCGGGGCAACACCCCATGCCTTGAAAGCCCGAAGCCCTCTTTAAGAGGGCATTTGCTACAGGTTGGCGGAGACTCGACTCTCACGGCACTGCTGATTCCACAGGGCCCCTCCCCGACCCCTCTCCGCTGGGCCTGCCGAGGGCACTGACCCGTCTCCTGCTCTCCCACATCCGCAGGCCTCGGAGCACAGCACGGGACCCAGGGCCATCTGCGATGTGACCGCTTGGCATATGGCTTCTGTCATCTGTTTTTGCTGATTCTTATTAAGACCAATTAGGGTGATGATGCTTTCTGATCCTGTGAGTGGCTTCACATCTGGACCCTGAACATCGCTGCGCCCTTATTATAAACGCCACACATTCACTCAGGAACATTCGTTTGTAGCCGTGAGGCACACGGCTGGCGAGGTGCTAGTGAACAGAGGCTGCTTCCTTCTCAAAGAGGTTGCCATGAGGTGGGAGAGGAGGAGGAGGAGGAGGTCCAGACCGGCATGCAGCACCGTGCTGAAACAGAAGCAAACCCAGGATCTCAGGGCAAGCATGCCTCAGCCAGAGCAGAGATCAAGTGAGGAAAAGGGAAGGGGAGAATGTTCCAGACACAGGGAAGGCTGTGCAGACAAAGGCTGCAGACTGCAGTGTCCTGAGGTGGGCGCAGTAGTCTTACTGACCACACAACTCAGGTTTTCACATGGACACAGGAGCTGCAAGAGGGCCCCGGCCTGGGTGAGGGGAGACGGAACCAAAACTGTGAGGCGAGCCACAACCCACCAGCCATGCAGGGGCAACCAGCAAGCTCTGTCTTCGCAGGAAGAAGAAAACAGTTGCTTCGGAAGGTCTTAGGTGGCCCGCCCGATGTGAACTGCAGTCACCTGCATGAAGTGAATGTAAGCACTGCTGCTGATACTCCTGGGTCGGGACAGAAGGAGAGCACGATTACATGGGGGCGCTCTGCGGTCCGAGCCACGGCAGGCTCTCCAGGTGGGAGCACTGCAGATGGGCTCGCACTGGAACACGAGGACACGTGAGGACGCAGAGCACGGAGAAAAGCAGGCTCAACCCCCACCGCCCTCACAGTGGAACGGCAAGCGAGCACCTTCACAATGCCTAAGGATGGGCCTCACTCAAAAAACCATGATGAAAGAACCAAAGGGAACCTGCGCAAATGGCAAATGTAGCAGCTCAAATTTAAAAATTCAAAGAGTAGGTTACTCAGTAAGTTAATATCCATGAGTAGAACTGGGAGGTAGCATCTCTCAGATGCTAATGCAGAGATTAAGAGATGGAAAATGTAGAACAAATTAAGAGAGATGAAGGACAGAACAAAAAATTCCCATAAACACATGTATTTCAGAGGGAGCAAATGGAAAGAATAAAAGAAAAGTAAGGTGAGTCAGAAAAGGAGATGAAAAATTTCCAGATTTGATGAGTCAGGAATCTTTGGTTCCAAGACGCACAACAACCAAACAGATTAATCATAAAAATACATAGACCCCTGACCTGGAATAAAGAAACTGGGGATGTTGAGGCAAAGAGATCTTGAAAGCAACCACAGCAAAAAAAAGTTCATCCACAAAAGAATGAGCCAATAGCAAATTCACATCCACAGACTCTGAAGACTCTAGAATTTCTTCTAACTGCTCTGAAAAAAAAAAAAATCATCTTCCGCCTAGAGCAAAGCACCCAGCTATATGCCACATGCTCTGACAGCAGTGGTGAAATAAGGACATTTTCGGAACAAAGATGGAAAGAAAAGATCACACAGACCATCATTCAAAGAATTATTAAATGCTGTACTTAAAGAAGCAGAAAACTGAACACAAAGGAAGAAACCACAGTGGCTGGGCCATGAAACGGGGCA
>RJWT010052158.1:0-10601 GCA_004365215.1 Cuniculus paca
GTTAGATGGGTTTCTTGTAGACAGCATATGGTAGGATGTTGTTTCTTGATCCATTCTGCCAGTCTGTTCCTTTTGATTGGTGAATTGAGGCCATTTACATTAATGGTTATAACTGATATATATTGGCTTGTTTTAGTCATGTTATCTTTCTGTGGTGGTTTCTTTACCTTTTCCCTCTGCTTAATTGTTTGCCCTGCTTGGTGTTCTTCTGTTGATGTTTTTGACATCATAGCTATTTTCATGTTTATCTAGAGTGTCTTTCAGTATTCTTTGCTGGGTTGGTTTGGTGGTCATGAAGTTCTTCAGCTGCTCTTTGTCATGGAAGTATCTTATTCCTCCATCGATTTTGAAGGATAGTTTTGCAGGGTACATCAGTCTGGGTTGGAAGTTGTTTTCCTTTAGAACTTGAAATACTTCACTCCATGCTCTTCTTGACTTCATTGTTTGTGTTGACAAGTCTGCTGTAATTCTGATGGGCTTTCCTTTATAGGTGATTTGCTTCTTTTCTCTCACAGCTCTTAATAGTCTGTTCTTATGTTGAATTCCTGGAATGCTGACAATTATATGTCTGGGTGTTGATTTATTTTGGTTATGGCTAGTTGGAGTTCTATATGCTTCACTTATCTGTATGTCAGCTTGCTTTCCCATGTTTGGGAAATTTTGAGCCATGACTTCTTTAAATAGTGATTTTATATCATTTGTGTTTTCTCCTTCTTTTTCCTTTATACCTATTAGTCTTATATTGTTTTTCTTTGCATCATCTTGCAACTGCTGAATTGCTAATTCCTCATTCCTTGTTATTTTTAAGATATGTTTCCTTTCTTCCTCACTAGCTGCAATCATGTCTTCGAGGTCTGAAATTCTATTTTCACATTCACTGAGGCAGCTCTGCCAGCTTTTGATGGCCTTCTTGATTTCCTAGATATCTCTTTGAATCTGTTTCATGCATTCTAATTCTTTCTTGTATTCTTCATTCAAGGTTTCCATCCTTTTGCAGTGTTCCTCTATTTTTCCATCTTTTTTTTTTTTTTGGCGGCACCAGGGATTGAACTCATGACCTTGCGCTTGTGAGGCAGGCATTTAGACTGCTGAGCTAGATCCCCAGCCCTCTATTCTTTAGATGTACTCAGCATCTCTTTCATTACATTCATCATCTCGTTTTACCTGGAAAATCATTTCTATCCTCAGTTACTTTAAAGTCTCATAGAGTTGTTTCTTTACTTCAGTTGCTATCATTTCAGAAGTTTCAGGTGTGTGGCTCATATTTTCTTCTGTGTCTGTCTCTTTTTGGCTTGTTTGGGAAGAACTGGAGGTGCAAGATTGCATCTTGCTCTTTCATTTTGTCATTTTCCTGTATTCCACTGTGGGAGGTGAATCCAACGTGCACAGTTGAGGTGCCAAGGCTAGGTGATACTCACAATGCACACCTTCAGCTCCAGCCAAGACTACCACTGTGGCTGTTCTGATTCTGGGTCGTGTCTGGGAGGACCCAGGCAGGATGCCAGGGAAGCTCTGAACTTTCTGGGCCAATGGGGGAGGGCTTCAGACTCCTGCCTGTCTGTTGGCAAGGTCCCAAGCTGCACAGCCAGGTGGAATTTGCTGTACGCACCCCCAACCCAAGTGAGGCCCAGAGAAGCGGCTGCCAGGTCGCTCCGGGTGAATGCGTGGGGCCTAGGCAGGACCCCAGAGATGCCCCGAATGGCCCGGGCCAATGGGGGACAGACACAAACAAAATCCCCCACCGGGCTCCTGGCAAAGTCCCAAGCTGAATGGCTAAGTGTAATTTGCTGGTCACGCCCCCAATTCAAGCCAGGCTCAGAGCAGCCGTGGCAGGGCTGCCCCAGGCAAGCGGGTGGAGTGCAGGGAGGACCCCAGGGACGCCCCAAACATCCGTGGCCAACGGGGGCTGGGTGCCAATTTCTATGGGTCTGGTCACCCGTTCCCAAGTTGCACAGCTAGGTGGAGTTTGCTGCACTCACCCCAGACCCAAGCCGGGTCCGGAGCAGCCTCTGCCTCGCTGCTCCCAGTGAGTGGGCAGGGCGCAGGTAGGAATGCCACATTTTAAAGGGATTCTCACTATTGCTGCCACTAAATGCCCACCTTGGATTTGACAAACGCTGATCTCAAATGACATTTGTCATGGAGACCAAGTTGCTACTTGAAGTTGAGTATGAACCTCCTTCACTAAAGCCTTCAGTCAAGTTCACAAAGATAAGTACCTAATCTTGGCACTGGCATGTAGACATGTCTAGCCTGTACTTGCAAAGTTCCAACACAACACACACTCTGGAGTCTTCAGCTACAGTGATCCACACAGCATGGAACTCTCCATAACAAAGCATCTGTGTAACAGCCCAAGGTCCTGGAAAAGGTACATAGTGGGACCCTGAGCAGAAAGTCTATTCCTCCACAGACAACACCATTCACTGGTAGATAATATCACAGAATGCTAAGCCAGCCTTCAACAACACAGAACTCCTTTATAAAGCTTGAGATTCCTATTTCACAATAGATTAGTACATTTCAAAGGCATTTGCATGTTTCCTCGATGGGAGTCCTGCAGGGGTGCCAAACCCAGTGGTCAAACCAAGAGTGAACCTCATGTTGCACCCCAGATGGGATGCTGGCTTACGTCGACTCATCCTTATTGGAGGCATGACCAGCCTCTGATCAAGCAGGAGAATTAAGCTCTTTTTCCTGGAGAATGTGGGAACTCAGGGGACAGTATATTTCTTCCTTTTGAATTTTTCTGACACATTTTAATTCAAACACATTCTGAGACCTTGAATAAAAATATTCTGAGAAGTGAGAATCCCTTAGAATGAAGGTTGAGTCATGCGAGGTATGCCTCAATCCTCAGCCAACATGATAACAGAGTTAAGGAGTACTATACTTAGAGTGAATAGGGCAGGCATCTGAGTACAGGTGTCAGTGGTGACCCAAGGCCAACTTCAGGGAAAACTTCCTTCATTCCCTAGCATTATCTTTTGAGTTCCCCTCAGGAAGAGATCTCTGGGGCAAGGAGTTGCTGTGTGTACACAAGTAGATCTATGTAGCATGGGGACAAACCAGAGTTGGCCACTCAGTGTCACACTTCCCAAGTGTGATGCTCCACCTGATACCCAAGTCTGCTGAATGTTAAGGCAATCCTATTTCAGACACATGAGACTGATGGGCCATTTGGGCTGTTATCTGCCATTGACCTTGTCAAAATACTGAGTATTGCTCTGTGGACTACACCACTTAACATTTCTTCTCTTTCCTTCAGAAGGTCAGACTTGTTATGGTTTGATTCTCTCTAGTGCTTCTGCAGGTCCCTCTTCAATTTCTGTCACAGAACTTTTTCCTCTTGCTTCACCTCCACCATGATTTTAGTAAGTGTCATTGATTGTACTCACCAGCCACTATCAGACCATGGAAGCATCCTTCAACAAGCTTTGCTCTTGAACAGCATTGAGGATTCTTACCAAAACCTTTAAGTCTTTCATAATGGCTATGAGGTTTCTGCCTCTCCTACTTTGTCTAGTGCATTACTTTTTGTATCTTCATGGGGGAGTGGGAAGAGTATAGAGGTAATTCATCTTCCTCCTAATCACAAAGTAGAATAATGTTGGAAATTGCCATTAAAATAAAAGACAACTGAACAGCGAATATATTCAAAGAATCACAGAAATATAAATATAGCTAGGCACAAAATCAAAAACAAACATTCATGTGTGGCTTTTTGTACATAGGCAATAGAGTAGTTTTTAAAGTAATCATGAAGGCCATTAATGGGCCACAGGGAGAACAAGCCAGCCACTTCCTATGGGTCAGCACCATGTGTGGACTGTGCAGGGGGAGAACAAGAAGCCAGCCACTTCATGGGATTCAGCACCATTCATGGGCCATAGGAGAACAAGGGCCAGCCCCTTCCTATGAGTTGGTGCCACGCACAGGCCATGGGGAGATCAAGAATCCAGCCACTTCCCATGAGTCGGCACCATTCGTGGGCCATAGGGAGAACAAGAAGCCAGCCACTTCTGTTAGTTGGCACCTTTCGTGGGCTTTTATTCTCTTTAAAATAAAAAAGTTAAGGAAAACCAGAAGCCAGTCACTTCCTATGAGTCATCACCACGTGCAAGCCACGGGGAAGAGAATAAGAAGCCAGCCCCTCCCTGTGAATTGGCACCATCCACGCATTACAGGGAGGAGAACCAGATGCCAGCCCCTTCCTGTGATTCAGTGGCATGTGTGGACCACAGGGAGAAGAACCCAGCCCCTTCCACTATGCTGACTCTGAGAAAAGAGTCAACGTCCCTCCCAAAACCCCCCCAACACCCTTGTAAGCAACCAGCTGATCTGGAGAAACACAGGCTGAGATGATAGCTATTGAGGTAAAATACAATTTAATGCTTGTAGTGTTTAGTGTTTCATAGTTTCATCTATTTAGAGGATAAAATAGGCAATGTAGAATATATGGGGAATCTCCTAAAAGTGGTTGTCATTGTTAATTCCCTGTTACCCTATTTTAAAGTCCTGTATTTGTTTTCATTGTTTGGTTTGGTTTTATTCTGTTTTTGTCTTGTTTGATTTTATTATATCTGACGGCATGGGCAGTTATTTTGAAGATAACACATATTATGGTAGCCATTTTGCATTTACTATTATGTTCTGAAGTCCTGTTTTGCAGTGTTGTTTTTATTGGCTTTTTTTCTGTTCTGTTTTGTTTGATTTTACTATGTCTGATGATATGGGCAGCTATTTTGAGAGGCATTATGGTAGCCATTGTTGATTTCCTATTATCTTATTTTGAGGTCCTGTATCACTTACACTGTTTTGATTTGATTGGCTTTATTGTTTTATTTTGCTTGGTTTTATTCTCTTTAAAATAAAAAAGTTAAGATGATTGTACTACTAATTCTATTAGTTCTTGGAATAAAACAGTTAACATTAACATTCATAGGATTAGATCATTTTGTGTGTCTGTATCTGGTAATCTGAGTAACTCTTTTGAAGATAACTATACAAAATTACCTTTGTTATGTTCCTACCACTTTGTTTTGAAAGCCTATACTGTTATTGTTATGTCTTTCTTGTTTTTCCTGTTTTGTTATTCCATCTAACACCGAAAGGATAGATGTACATGTATAAGCTTATACATGCATAGAACTACTAAAGAGTTTACAAGAACTGATTTTATTATGTGTGATGATATGAACAGCTATTTTGAAGAAAATGAGACATTATGGTAGCCATTGCTGATTTCTTATGTTTTGAAGTCCAATAATTCTTTGATTTAGTTTTAGTCAGTTCTCTATTATTTGATTGGAATACGTGAGAAGGTGTGGACAGGATTTTGAAGAAAATGAGACATTATGGTAACCATTGTCGACTTCCTATTGTCTGGTTTTGAAGGCCTGTAATGCTTTCATTCTTTTGTTTTGATTGGTTTTATACTATTTTGTTTTGCTTGAATTTGTTGTGTGTGAAGGTATGAACAACTATTTCAAAGAAAACAAGAGACACTATGGTAGCCATTGTTGATTTCCTGTTGTCTTGTTTTGAAGTCCTGTATTGCTTGCATTGTTCTGTTCTGATAGGCTTTGTTCTGTTTTGTTTTATTATCTTTAAAATAAATAGAATAAAAAATCATGAAAAAGAAAAAATCATGCTTTTTGCATTAGTACTACCTTGACTTAACATTAGTAATTCACATATAATGAATATTGTTCCCTAAATAGGTGAATTACATTTTATGTTCATTATACATGATCAGGAAGCAATCTCAAACATCTCGGGTAGAAATCACAATATAGTTACAAGGCAAAACCTGACAAAGTGTACACTGGGTTAATCCCAGAGTCAAACTACACAAGTCAGACATTATTAAGACTGAACAATATTGTCTTGTATGTTAAGAATCATGTGCACTGGGGAAGGCAGAGAACATTGACCTTTTTGCCTTAATAGTACACAATCTATTACATTTGCAAAAGGAATAGCAGTTTCTAAAGTCAATGTTCTAAGGAGACAAATTGAGCATAAAATTACCTTTTATTCAGTAACCTACATCTGTGTTCAGCTGAAGCTCCCACTTTTAACTACTGAAATCCTCTCTCAGAGGGCAGGTATTTGATGGAATGACAGTTTCCTGTCATCCTTCAAGTAGTAATTTGAGGTATTAACCCATTTTAGATGTGAGTCTCTGCATGTCAACCTGTGACACAGAAGATACTGGGGGTCCAAGGGCACCATCTGCATCACCACCCCCCAGATTGGCTGGCCTAGAAACAGGAAACACAGTGTGAGACCAGAGGTCAGTTATCAGGAGCACCATTGGGCCAACTATGGAGCTTGTCCACCAACAATCATAAGTGTTCCCTCTTGTATTCTAGTCCCATGGGTTCATTCAAATCTTGTTCCTCTGAATGCATTTGGGGCACCAAACATGTACAGGGGTGGGTGCTTTCAGGCAAGAACAACAACTGTCTTATTCTTTTCAGAAGCCCAGACTTGTCCAGAATGAAACTGTAGCTGAACTCAACAACTCTGCCAGAAAACATCCCCTGTTGACTGAGTCAGATAGGGTACCATTTTGGACCCCCAGGATTAATTCCAGCAAGCTGTCAACACTGCTACAATTCTAGCCCTGAGGCCAAGACATCCACTAGGATAGAAGTTATCTCCATAGACAGCTATTTTGAAGAAATAGCCCCTCTTCATGAATAACAATTGGACATCAGGAGATCCTCCAGTTGGAAGTCATTTCAGGTAGATTAGTTCCTCAAAGCATTCCAGGGACATTATTGCACAGTAAATTAAGTAGGCAAGGGAGTAGAGTCCTGACCCTGGCCACTGGCTAAGAATTTTCCTTTGATGTGGGTAATCTTATTCAGACTCATATATATACACATTTAATTTCTGACCTGTGAGCTCAGCTTTCATGAAACCTAGACTATACAATGTCTTGGAGACACAGGTTGAGTGCTGGCAGTTCAGAGTTAGCGGAGGAATCTTCCAACATTTTAAGCTATCATTGCATCATGCCTTTCTTGGATTGGAAGCCTTGTTATGCTCAGATATTTTTCCTCGTGGCCCCTTCACTGAGGTTCTTGATAAAACATGATGGTTCACTAGAATCCTGCTATTCCTCTTACCTCAACTTCTCTTTGGAGTTCTATTCTCTCCAAGCATGCAGAGAATGCAGCAGAAAAGTAGTTGAGATTTTTATTTCCAAGATAGCTCCAACCTGAACTGTTCCACAATTCCCTTATTCTGGTCACACATTCCACTCTATGGCAATTTGTTTCTGCTCTTGACCCAGACAAACCCACAACCTTCCTAAGCATAGCTATGTGTTCATCTCCAACTATGACTTTTTCCTTCACTAAAAAGGGTCATTACCAAGGCTCCAAAACTTAATCGGCCAGTGTTGTGAGCAAAGCTGCCTGTCCCTCAGGTATCTATGACAACTTCACTACTTCTCATGAGTTTGGCAGGGCTCCATGAGAAGTATATGCAGGTAAGGGAGCTGATCCACAAAGTGACTTGGCCTTTCCCCGAGATATAGACACTTCCCCTCTTTGTTCCCCATGTAACCACCAAGGCATATTTTTCTGAAGATTAGATGTCTTTCCTGTTCCAGATCTTACCCTCCCTTTAAGTTCTCCATGAACTTCCTCAGCTGATTGTATAAACAAACATGCTGCAGTTGTTGGTGACCCTTTTTCCCATCATGAGGGGGACTCCACTTGACCTCAGCTTTCTGAATCTTGACTCATCTTCATTGATTCATCCTCCACCATCCTCCCTCTAGAATTTCAAGAGCTGCGCTAGACATAGCATCTTGGCATCCAAACAAGGATTAGAGTATGAGGAAACTCATCATTTCACAGGTGAGATGACACCTTGCATTGTGTGCACAAAAAGGAGAGGAGCATATTGATTTCATTAGATGTAAAACATGAGGTTAACAGGTTTGCAAGAGTGACAGTTGTATATAGAAATGTTTGCTGTATTATTGAAAGCAAAAGGTTCAGATGTAAAGATTTCACAGTTGTCATGGCTTTTCACTTTTGTGCAAGAGACATGTCCTTGGTTCCCAGAACAAGGAACTGTCAACCCTGAGACATGGAAGTGCATGGGGAAACAACTGCACACCTGATATACTGCTGAGAGGCCTGAGCATATTCCTATATTTACTTTTTCTCTGTGGACCTTGATCAGGTAATATCTTGATAATCATATGCCTGTTGAAATGATCCCAGAGGATTTGGAACTATCTTAAAACTAAGCTCCAAGCAAATAAAAAATAAAAAAACATGGTACAATGGCTCTCCCAATAGAAGAACTCAGACCCTGTAGGTTTTGTTCAACCAGATGAGGAAGGAGTATGGGGTGGGGGGCAAAAACAACCTTTCCCCACTAGAGGAATGTTTCACTGCAATTTTCATTTCACAGCTAAGCAAAGTAAAACCAACAACTTTAACTGTGCCACAAGTGGCTACTTCCACATTCTTAGCTCAGAAAAATTTTTGCTGACACTTCTGTCTTCTCAGAATAGGCATCATTTCTCTCTCTCCCTTGCAATTGGCATGAAGCCAGGCAGGCAGGAGACTCCTTGGTGGGTTTTCAACATGCCTATCCTGTTGAAGTCCAAGACCCCAACAATCTGGAACAAGTTATTCATCTTCATGGATTTGTACACTTTAAGACCTTAAAAGAACAAAAACAAGCAACTGCTACCTGTGACCCCACAGCCCATTTTACCTTGGGTTTTATAGAGCTCACAGGACAATAGGTTATGGCCCCAAATGATTGGAAAAGAAAGGCTAATGTTTAAGTACAGGGATTTATTGTGGAAGGGAAATTTTTTTGATCTGTGCATGGATCAGATCACTTACAATGCTGCCAACAACATGACCATTACAAAAGACATGTTAACCTGAGAGAATGCCTTTGCTGCTGCAAATAAATCAACTTACCTTTGATTTATAATCATAGGAATGAATTAAAATAGCTGTCACTAGGCTTGGAGGGAATTCTCTTCAAAAGATGAGACAACCCTTAATCTGACCTCCATTTGGCAGAGTCCTAATGAAACATTTCAGGATTTTGTGGCGTGTTTATTGCAGGCCAGTGGGAGGATTACCAACAACACAGAGGCTAGCAAGTTAACTTTTCAATAGTTGCCTTTGTAAGTAAGTGATGTAGCGGAATTACAGGCCCACAAGAAACTGGCTACATTATTTAAAATGATTTGAATTTTCACAGACATTGGCCCCTTATATTCAAGTGGCTGCCCTGGCAGTAGCTATCACTCAGGCTATTCATTCAAAGCTCAAAGGAAGGGTTAAAAACCAAGGTCATTTGTTTCAGCTGCAAGTCAGGAGCATCTTGCCCAAAACTGCTCTACTACACCAGTAGGGGCAGCACAGCAACCATCTCGCCTCTGTCCCTTCACCAAAGCCTTCTAGTATCTGTCTAAAATACAGACATGGAGATCATTGGGCCAATGAATATAGATCCAAGACTGATGTGGAGGCCTGCCCCAACCCCACCAAACAGTGGAGTCACTTTCCCCAGTTCCTCCCCAACTCTACCCTCTGCCGCCAAACATGTTTTTGACCTCTGGCAAGCAACAAAAAACAGTGGAGGCTTGAACCTCAGTGCCTGCCCCAGATTAGTACTAACTCCCAAAATGGGGCCCCCATTCCTACTGGAGTTTATGGACCTTTGTCCCAAGTAACAGTGGTCATCCTCCTAGGCCACAGCATCCTCACTTTAAAGGGTCTCCAGCTTTTACTGTGATTGATGCCAATTGTGCAGAGGAGATCAAAGTTATGCTACAAATTATTCAACATTGTTCAAGTTATCCCAGATTCTTGTATTGCTCAGTTGACCATTCTTCCTTTAACAAAAATTGGAAAATCTATAAACAAGAGTCCAAGTGTTTTGGGTCTTTTAATGCTTACTGGGTTCAACACATCAAACAAGATTGTTTTGAGATGGAATTATTGAATGAAAAACATTTGAAGGGCTTTTGGACACAGGAGCAGATGTTTCATTTATTGCCCAATGCCATTGGCCTATGGCATGACCTTTAGATATGGCAACTACAGATCTTCAAGGGATGGGAAATATTTCTCATCCTGGTAGAAGTGCTAGATTTTTTACATGAAGGGATGCAGAGGGCATACCTAATCAGGATGTATTAAAGAACATGGTTGCATTTTTAGTCAGCCCTAACTCTTCAGTGACTCATAAGATGTTACAAAAGGTTTTCTCCCCACTCAAGGATTTGGTAAATACAATCAGGGAAGGATAGAACCTCTTCCAGTAGTCCCTAAATGGGACTGCCTTGGTATAGGCTAATCACCTTTACATTTTCAGCAAGGATCTTATCTCTTCTATGGCATCCAAGATAACCTGATGTCTGGCAAACCTGTTTGGGTTGATCAGTGGAACCTGACTCAGGAGTAGCTTATAGCAGTTCAAACGGGTTAATAAACATTTGGTATCAGGGACCAGGTAAAGAGCCCTGATTGTCTGTGTTAAGGGTATGATGAGAGGATAAAATAAACAGACAAGCTTAGTAATACATGAATGGCTGGGAAGTC